>JAODAL010026231.1:0-57149 GCA_025379985.1 Phyllomedusa bahiana
CTTACTGTCTAATGTTATTGTTTTCTTGCCTCTACTCCAAAAGATGGTGAGGTTTAGCACCCATTCCTTTTGCTCTCATAAGACATAAACCTTCACCAGAAATGTCTGCAGAGTATTTATCTCCCCACTAAAAAAAACACATAAAAACATAGCCAAGCATGCATATGTATGGAGAAGGCAGGAGGAATATTGTTGATTAACAGCTATTGAAGGTGTGTGGCCGCTTTTAGTTAGATGGGTGTCTGACCTCTGAACTCTGTACTGAAATAAATCTGAGTTTCAGCTGTAACCCGAAAGTCCCTTTTCATTCAATCATGTCAGGTATAATAGGGAAATAAGTGCCTACCAGACAGCCATGATAATGTTAATCCCCCGGCAAAACAAAGACTCCGGTTGAAATCCAAATTTGTTTTTTCATAATGCCTTCATACAAATTCAAATTTTAAGGGGTACCCAAAGATTAGCTGATAAATATGTACTTTGTAGTGAGCTTAGATTCATGTCTCCTGTTGTCACCAAAAGTTCACCATATAGCCCTATCTTTTCTTTGTGTGTGACCTTACTTTATCCAGAATCATCTTCTACAATCTTTCTTTTCTCTAAACAATCTATAGACCTATGAACCATCGAAACTGTATTTATCCACCAGTTGACCAGCCAATTCAGTACAATGGGGGAAGCAATTTTCTACAACTATTTACCAAAAACTAAAGATTAACTATGATGGCCTATTTATTCAATATAAAGTAATAGCTGGGAAATCAAGAGTCAATTCACAAATATTAGGTTTCAATGTACATTGTAAAGTTGGCCAAACCTGCCTATATCAGAGGAACCAACCATTTATCTAATAAATGCACGGGAACCTCCCAATTCTTTCCCAGCTGTAGATGTGGGGGGATTAACTAAACCTCCAAACCTAATCCTAACTCCAACCTTAACCTTACCTCCAACCTTAACCCTAATTCCACCCCTAAGCGAAATTGTAAATTGAATTCCAAACCTAACCCTAACTCTTATTCTAACCCTAAACCAAACTGTAACTCTAACCCCAACCCTTAACCCATTCCTAACTCTAGCCCCTAACTAAAAATTAATCTTACGGTTAGGGTATGTGTTAGGGACAATTTTTCCATGAAATGTGCCAAAATTGAGTTCACGCCACCATGAAACAAATTCCTGGCATTTGGATCAAATTTAACCGTGACCCAAATCTGATGAGCAACACTGATTATAAAGAACTTTTAAGAGTCCATTCATATTCATTAGGTCAAAGTAGGTATCTGTATGCATGAATGTACTTAAGTAGAACACATTAGATGTGTGAACATTTGGCAAATAGTTCACAGTCAGTAGTTTTAAGTGGTGTAAATCAATCTGGGTTTGGAGAACTTACACATGAGGTGCATTAGGTTAAGCAGAAGGTATTGTTCTCTAGCATAAGCTATTACCAACTCTGAAATGCTCCCTGCAGTGTCCATCAACAGGACTGCACTCAGACAGGATGTGCTAAACATGCATTAAAATTTTTGTGGTAACAAGACACAAAGTTTTACAGCTGATGTAAAACGGTTGGAAAACCCATTTTCATATACCCTATTGGGGAATTCTGAGTGAATAGAGGGAGGTCCCTTGTTGAGGAGTCTTATTTCTTGGCCAAACTAGAGCAACTACAAGGCGTGTTCTAGGGACCCAGCATGTCCATATATTACACGAACAGCCCATTGACTGCAATGTGTAATGATTAATTTCCACTGTGGTGGCACTGCAGGGGAAACGTTTTTGCCGGGTTCCCATATAGCTGATTGCTGAGGGACTGCACGGCAAGATACATGGTTATTGGCTTATTATTGGAGGTCCATTTATAGTGAAATAGAAAACAGACAGGTAATAATTGGACATCAGATGGCTATAAGCTCAAATAATATAAGATGCCCATATACATGCCACCTACCTACCCTATGTGTATGAAGTATGCCAGTCCTCTGAGGGAAAAAAGGATTAGTTACATGGAATTTCAATGTGAGATCGCCCTCTCAATGGATATCACATACACACTCAGCCGAGCAGAGTGTGCATGGATATTTGAAGAACAGTACTAATATCTATCAGCTGAATAAGCTATTGAAGATATATGACCATCTTAAAGGGCTGTTCCTATCCAAACAAACCGCTCATCTGTACTTGGAACTCCCTTAGAACAGAACGGAGAGATGTGTTCAAGCGCAACCTACCCTCCATTCTGTGTGGAGACTTTTGGGTGAGACCCCAACCTATCATGTTTTGATGGGGTATCCTATCAATATGTCATCAAAGTGCGAGTTGGAACACCCCTTCAACATGCATATTCCGTTCAACCAAATATGTACACTCACCGGCCACTTTATTAGGTACACCTGTCCAACTGCTCGTTAACACTTAATTTCTAATCAGCCAATCACATGGCGGCAACTCAGTGCATTTAGGCATGTAGACATGGTCAAGACAATCTCCTGCAGTTCAAACCGAGCATCAGTATGGGGAAGAAAGGTGATTTGAGTGCCTTTGAACGTGGCATGGTTGTTGGTGCCAGAAGGGCTGGTCTGAGTATTTCAGAAACTGCTGATCTCCTGGGATTTTCACGCACAACCATCTCTAGGGTTTACAGAGAATGGTCCGAAAAAGAAAAAACATCCAGTGAGCGGCAGTCCTGTGGGCGGAAATGCCTTGTTGATGCCAGAGGTCAAAGGAGAATGGCAGACTGGTTCGAGCTGATAGAAAGGCAACAGTGACTCAAATAGCCACCCGTTACAACCAAGGTAGGCAGAAGAGCATCTCTGAACGCACAGTACGGCGAACTTTGAGGCAGATGGGCTACAGCAGCAGAAGACCACACCGGGTGCCACTCCTTTCAGCTAAGAACATGAAACTTTGGCTCCAATTTGCCCAAGCTCCTCGAAATTGGACAGTAGAAGATTGGAAAAACGTTGCCTGGTCTGATGAGTCTCGATTTCTGCTGCGACATTCGGATGGTAGGGTCAGAATTTGGCGTCAACAACATGAAAGCATGGATCCATCCAGCCTTGTATCAACGGTTCAGGCTGGTGGTGGTGGTGTCATGGTGTGGGGAATATTTTCTTGGCACTCTTTGGGCCCCTTGGTACCAATTGAGCATCGTTGCAACACCTTGTGGAATCTATGCCACGAAGAATTGAGGCAGTTCTGAAGGCAAAAGGGGGTCCAACCCGTTACTAGCATGGTGTACCTAATAAAGTGGCCGGTGAGTGTATATGGCTTCTATATATCAAGGGCATTAGTGGCTGCCATATATCTTTAGTGCCCTCCAGGGACCAGTGCCCTCCCTAGTGGATTCTAGCGTAATGTAATGGGCCTCAATGATCAAGCAGATGACAATTCATTCAGAGCTGACTTAACGAGAACCTGTCACATAGGTTACGCTCCCCTTGCTGAGGACAGAACAAGCTAGTGTCAGACCTGCAGTTTTCAGCGCTGTGTCCCTTATTCTGTAAGATGCTGTAGTTTTAGAGCATTTAATGCTCAAACCTGCAGTTTTCAGCCAGAAAAGAGTCATGAAAAGAGTCAGTTTTTTTCATGCCCCGCCCACCTGAGGCTATCCCCGCCCACCTCAACTGATTAACCTATTAGGAGTTGTAGTTTCGCAACAGCCGGAGGGCCACAGTTTGACTCCCCTTCTATAGGACGATTTACAAATGACTAAACCTTACTGATGATATGTCCTGTGCTTACAATGTTAACAGCTAAAATTACATACAATGAAAAGTAGACATGATATGTTCTTTATAGATGAAATAGGATCATCTCTGTTGGGTTCTAGGAACCACAGTCCAACACATCTGGTGCTGTGTATCCCATTTTTTTTTTTTTTTTTTAAATTATTAACATGGAAATTTCAGGGAACACTACACTCGGCACTTAATACTTTGGAGCCCACCCCAACACCAAAGCCTGATACTCCATAAAAATTACAGACACCAAAGCTCAGTTTTTACTATTTCTACTACACAGTGTGACAGTGGAGAATCAACTCCACTGGTGGGCCCCAAGCATCAACTCCACTGGTGGGCCCCAAGAATCACCTCCACTGGGGGGCCCCAAGATTCAACTCCACTGGTGGGCCCCAAGATTCAACTCCACTGGTGGGCCCCAAGCATCACCTTCACTGGTGGGCCCCAAGAATCAACTCCACTTGTGGGCCCCAAGAATCAACTCCACTGGTGAGCCCCAAGCATCAACTTCACTGGTGGGCCCCGAGAACCAACTCCATTTGTGGGCCCCAAGAATCAACTCCACCTGTGGGCCCTAAGGGTATGTTCACACGGGCAAATTTCGGCACTCATTTCGCATCCTATTTGCGCTCTAATACGAGAGAGATGCGCGCTGAAATTATGGTAATCCATAGTTCTCATAAAGAACTATGGATTATGCTTCCTCTCCTCGCTTGTGCAATGCGATCGTATACGCGCCGCAAGTAATGCATGCGCTGCAGGAGTACGCGCATATCAGCGTGACTCCCAAAGCACCCGGCATAATTGCGGCCGTACTGTACACGCCGCAATTATGCCGGGTGAACATAGCCTAAGAATCAACTCCACTGGTGGGCCCCAAGAATCAACTCTACTGGTGGGCCCCACAAATCAACTTCATTAGTGGGCCCCCAGGCACCCCTACCTGACACTGCCTGCAGCAATACTCTTCATGATATGTAGTCAGTTCTGTGTTGGCAAATCATATCAGAATATCTGAACTATTAGATACTGATTAAAAGGAATGTTACCTTCTTTGTGTATTAATATTGTTTTTATTCCTTGATGCCTAAGGACAGAAGTGATTATAACACTTAAACACATTATACAAGGAAGGTCTAATGACATTTTGTGACTGTATACAAACAGTTACTTGTGTCAGTAAACACCACCATATGGTCAGTAGTGCTACTTATGTCACCTAAAGTGTTACCAGGTAACAAGAGAAGAGCCCTCAGCCCAGGGCTGGGAAACCTCATTTACTGTAATATACATCAAGTAGCCCTGGTGTTACTCTTGTCCACTTTCCTTTAGCTTACACAGTGTCTGGGACGTATTTAGATAGTTGAATTACAAGAGCAATTGTAAAAGTCTGAGCAGTTTTTTGTAACAAAGAGTTAAATAGAAAGATACAGGTTAAAAAAAAGTACAAAGCAATCAATTTATTAATATTTCAATACATGATGCTGATAATCAGGTGCTGTCAGGTTGATTTCCACTCCTGTCATCTGGACCTCCAAAGAAATTTCAGGTTTAATCCCTTCCAGTACAGATGTATTTGTTCTTTGAGATGTCCATGGCACATGTAGGACTCTTCTCCAACACCAGAAAGGATTTCATTTTTTTCTGTCTAGTTTCGTTTCCATCCAACCTTTGCAACCATTTGACATTATGACAAAATATAACTGGGGATAACAGACAAAATAAGGGTTTGGGAATACTGGTTACTAGAAAGAAGAACTACTGTGCTCCTAAAAGTCAAGGTAGGAGAACCTATAGATAACAATGACCCGGCATTAAGCAATACCAATATCACAATAACTACAGAAAGAATACCATGCCTATGGGTACAGATGAAAGATCGCTAAAAAATAACTTTTAATGATACCATTAAAATACCAAAACGTATATATAACCACTGCTATCTACCATACACATACTAATATAGACAAAAAAACGGACAACCCGCCCCGAAAAGGGCGACCCCGCACAGGAGCCGCTACTAACTACTATGTATATATATATAAGCTAAGAATATTGTGACTAACTTATATTAGTGATGAAACAACTAAAAAGTGAATGTGCAAAACCTATATACACACACAAAACAAGGACACACAAAAATGTTGAAACCATGAGAATCAATAGCTACCATACAAAAGATTTCTTTTTGCACTGCAATGATATATTAGATCTCCAACGCGTTTCACCCCCCCTTTTTAGGTTCATCAGGGAGAATAATTGCACAAAGAAATAATTACCATGATAAGGCAAATAGAGTACAATAAGATACAACTCACGGCCCTTGGAGATGAATTTTTTTGTTGCAGGTAGTAAAGCGGATGTCGACTCCCAATGTTAGGAGAAGCAAATGATGCCACTGCAGCAGATATTATCTCTACAGCAGGCAAATAAATCATGCAAGACGATACAAAACTCCCGATGTTGGGAGAAGAAGGTAATGCCACTGCAACAAACGCTGGTGGAATAAGGTAGCGGGGTCGCCCTTTTCGGGGCGGGTTGTCCGTTTTTTGTCTATATTAGTATGTGTATGGTAGATAGCAGTGGTTATATATACGTTTTGGTATTTTAATGGTATCATTAAAAGTTATTTTTTAGGGATCTTTCATCTGTAACCATAGGCATGGTATTCTTTCTGTAGTTATTGTAATACTGGTTACTAGAAACCAAAGCATTAGAAATCAAAGTCAAGCAGCAGCTGCAAAGCCAACATTATTTTAGTTTGTATAAAAAACACGGATAAGAATCTGATTGCGACTTTATTTTGTAAGGCCACATCTCAATTACATAGTTACATAGTACGGTTGAAAAAAGACACATGTCCACCAAGTTCAACCAAGGGTGGGGACAATGTGGGTGAAGGGAGAGAGACAAGGACTTTAAGCCCAGCCTCACCACTGGTTAATGCCTGGGAACCCACAAGGCAAGAACCAATCTGCTCCAGTGGAGACCCCATCTCTGACCCCAGAGCCTCCACCAGCCAGGATCCAGAATTTTACATAGCTACGTACGTATTAATATTCTTTAGTTTCAGGTAGCTATCTAAGCCTTTCTTGAAACTCTCTACAGTTCCTGCTGTGACCAGCTCCTCAGGCGGCTATTCCACAGATTCACAGTTCTTACAGTGAAGAACGCTCTTCTCTGGAGATTAAATCCTTTTTTCTCCAGACGAAGGGAATGTCCCCTTGTCTTTTGAAGGGGCTTTATTTGAAATAATTTTTCCTCATACTTTTTATAGAGACCATTTATATATTTATATAAATTAATCATGTCCCCCCCGGAGCCATCTTTCCTCAATACTAAATAAGTTCAATTGTACTAACCTCTCCTCATAACTAAGATGCTCCATTCCCCTTATGGGCTTCAGTTTTGGCCTCCACAGCGGGGTCGTCTTAACAGCATTATGTGCCCCAGGGCATAGCAGTGCAGTGGGCCTTGCCAAAATACATGACTAGGCCATTCCTCTAGCCATACACAAACATTACACCACATGAAACCATGCCGCTAACCACCCCTAAGTTCCCCCATATCATCAAACTGCCTTTGTCGAGGCATCCCTCTAACACCTAATAGACTAATATGCAGGTCAGGGAGATATTGGCTCACTGCTCCACCATGGTTTTTAACTGGTTACACGTCCTAACAACACACAAACAGTTAAATATGCAGCTCCAACCGAGAGTTTCAGGGCATGTGCCATGGATTTCTGGGACATACATTCATCACCTGGGGCCCTATGCTTATGGGGTGCCTGGGCAACTGTCTAGTGTTCCCAATAGATAGATGGCCCTGCTTCACACTATAAGAAGAATATAAGAGAGAAGATTCAGAGACCGGTGATATCATTAATGAGATGGGAGGCTCTCATATAATGAGGGGCTATAAAATAGGGCCTAAGAGGAAATCTCATTAATATGAATAAATATATGAGAGCCATACAAAGAACTAGCATGATGTATATATTCTGAGATTTTATAAAGGACCATGGGACATGCATGTTCAGTGGCAATAGTTGTCAATGGACAAGGTCAGCCATAGTGGTATACAACCTTCTAAAAGAGGTGCCAGTGATATCCTGGTAGTGAAGGCGGGTGACCACCATGAATTTCATTCTTAAAGGGTATTCTCATCTGTTGATTTCTACAAGCTGTCTTGAGTCTGCAGAAGCTGCAGGGAACAGAGAACTGACGGCACCTACGTGGATCTCTGATCATCTCACAATGCACTGGCACTTTCGAGCATTGTTATTTAAGCAACTGTATAGAAGTAGTGTTGCAATTTGGATAACAGTAGTTATGCTTGACCTGAATTCTGCCAAGCATGGCAGAAAGATCATGGGACCAATGACCAGCATTTTTCCAGACAGGACGTGCATTTATTTTACTGTTATATTCCACTGCGCTGTACAGAAAGGGAAGATCTCTCCTTAGGGAGAGCGCCATATAGGCGTGTGGAGATTCAAAATTGCCTTTTGCACTCCACGAAGCATCTGTATATCACAAGGCATTATGGGAAAGGAGCTGAGAAGCTCAAGCACCTTCTATTGGATGTAACAAATCCTCAATTTGCTTTTGACCCATTGGGTCTTTGGAAAGCAAAAGGGATATGAGCCAAGCCAGCATCACCCATCTGTAGACAGCCGTTTCAGGGGCAATGAGTTGCTCAGAAAGGGAAGATACTGGCTTGGCTGACACGCCTACATGACGCTCTCCCTAAGGAGAGATCTTCCCTTTCTGAGCCACTCATTGCCTCCCACTCAGCCAAGCCAGCATCGCTCTGCTCTGTACTGACGAGGGGCAAACACCTCGAAGCGGCTGTCTGCAGATGGGAGATGCTGGACTGGCTAATATCCCTTTTGCTTTCCAAAGACCCAGTGGGTCAAAAGCAAATTGAGGATTTGTTACATCCAATAGAGGGGGCTTGAGCTTCTCAGCTCCTTTCCCATAATGCCTTGTGATACTGCGCTATACAGAAATTTTCATTGTTCTCTCTGGTCCCTGTCCTCATCAGTCTCCAATGCCCGTTTCCAAGATTTCACATGTGCTGCACCAGTTCTCTGGAACATGCTACCATGGGCGATCAGGCACACTCACTGCCCTCAATATACATCTTCTTAGGCAGGCCTACCAAGATCCCTAATGTTACCCCCCCCCCCCCCCCCTCCCGCTTTCTGTCCCATGCACTCCTGTCACTCCCTGCACTTGGGCACTCACAGGCACTTACTGTATCTGTATATAGATGTCCTGTCTGGGTGGCAGGTTCATCCACTTTTTATGTAAATCCCGCATCTTTATGAAGCATGGTTGGACCATTGTGTAAACTTAGCACTTCTCCCCCGTTGTCTACCCGAGGCACCCTCATAGATTGTAAGCTCTTGCAAGCAGGGCCCTCACACCTTGTGCCCAATCTGTAAGTAGCTTTTTCTGTATTATATTTGTTTTTGTCTGTAATTATAACCTCTACATTGTAAAGTGCTGCAAAATATGTTGGCGCTATATAAATAAAGATTATTATTATTAGACTCTATGATATGGTTACTTGTATACTGTATAACATTACACCATATGGGACACAAATAGTACATTTGAGGCCACATAGAATTATTTATTGAACTGTAATAGTCTTGTCCCTGCGATACTATAGAAAGAATCAGATGAGAGCACAATTAAGCCATAGTAGCCCTCTTTCCTATAACTAGGTTAAGGTCAAGGTGTTTCCTTCTGATGCATGTGAGACTCATTGCGGAGGTCACAGAAGGCAGATATGGTCTGTGGGCATGATTAGGTCACTATTTTACATTAACAGTTAGGGAATGTTCACACGGCGTAATTTCGGCGCGTTCTAATACGAGCGAGATGCACACTGAACTTACGGATTACGCCTCCTCTCCCCGCTCGTACAATACGATCGTATTGTACACGCGGGGAGATAAGTGACATGTCAATTATTCACAGCGAATACACGGCGCGAGTAATGCATCTCAACGGGACCGGCGGGCGTACGCGCTGATTAGCGCAACTCCCAAAGCACCCGGTGTAATTGTGGCCGTGCTGTATGTGCCGCAATTACGGCGTGTGAACATAGCCTTATATCATAGTGACATCAAAAATAATTTTTTCATTTCAAAATATGCCGACTTCTTAAATATTTGCAAATTTTCAGAACACCCCAATTAATCTAAAAGTTAAGTTACTTTCACATAACATCTAAGACTCACCAAGACCATAAAGTTCCTCAAATGCAATAATAGCTTCTCAATATTGCACCAATGCAGCAAACCAAAAACCCTCAGATACAGCTGTTGGCTAGGCAAAATGCGCGTCGGGTGTGTGCTGGTGGGTGTATGCAGATAATGCTACAGTGCTATTACTTTTGTATTTTCTATATACAAAATCTGATTAGCACATCCGTTTTGAAGAATAAACGTATAGGTGCACACTGTTGTGGCAGCAAAAGCTATGCAAACACAATACAATATCAGTAGCACTCTAGAAACACTAAAAACAGTTAAAGAGGACAGGAATTTTTGGAACAGCATTTCTGCGAATATGAAATATATGAAAAAATTTGAGGTTCTTAGTGCACATTTTTGATCAAAACT
This sequence comes from Phyllomedusa bahiana, assembly GCA_025379985.1. Taxonomy (NCBI): domain Eukaryota; kingdom Metazoa; phylum Chordata; class Amphibia; order Anura; family Hylidae; genus Phyllomedusa; species Phyllomedusa bahiana. The sequence continues at coordinate 10,387 of JAODAL010026231.1, forward strand.
GTAAATGCCCACCTACCGCAGCAAGGTGACCCCAATTCAGGTGGGAACCTACCACATGCTACCTCTCTAGGTGTCTGTTCAGGACCTCCCACACTCAGGATAGAAGGCTCCTGCTATAAACCTGATCTGATTAAAAATTGTATTTTCTATATGACATTTTTTTATCTTAGGTGTTCTGCTCTCTTAGACCCGTACATGCCTTTGTTGCATTGTCCGTACTAGCAGTACCGTCAGTATATCATGCCTTCCACTTTAGTTGCTTTATATTTACTGATGCACCCACCAGTTATTTCTTCTTTTCTGTTTTTCTTGTTATACATGTTTTTATTTCCCCAGGTGATATATGTTCTTTATTGATTTTGTCTGACATCTGTTACTAACATTGATGTTTATTTATTTTACTATATTAATAAAAATTTACATTGGCTATAACTATATTATTTGTTTTCTTTTTTTTTTTTCTTTTTTCTTCATTTATTTTGCATTCTGCATTATTTAGCTCTGTTTTTTTGGTTTCAAATACTGTATCCAAATGAACATCATTTTCCGCAGCACATGAGCCTGATAAAATATCAGTGGGATGATTTCAACTTTATTGCCGCCATCATTGTCTTCCTCAGTCATAAAGCTGAGAACATGACTGGAGGGGTTGTTGAAAATCATAATTAGTAAAGCAAATTTTTTTGAATGACTCTTTTATATAGATTTCATAGCATTCAATGAGTGGCCTTATAATTTTTCCCTAACACTCGCTCTGGGATGCGTGAAGAACAACAACCCATTATGCAAGAGTTTTCTAGACTGGATTATAGTATGGGAAAAAAGGCACAAAGCCTTTTCTTTATAGGGGTCACTAATTTGTAGTTCCATCAGGCATGATCAACAAACCTGGCACCAACCATTCCTAGTGCAATATCAGTTTTGCTCGGCGTATAATGCGCCTAGTTTTGGTGAACTGCAGTTCATTTATATAGAGAATAGGGCGTCAACATTTTTTGGCACAAAGTACAGGGATACCCCGTTATCCGTCGATTCGGTATCCGTCATTTCGCAGTTATGTCACCGTCGGTATTGCAGAAAACCTCGTTATGCGTTGTTTGTGTTTCACAGTTACGTCGCTGCACGTAGTACAGTATTACGTTACTGTACGTGGAGCAACGTAAGTGCTGTAAAGCCCCCATCACTTTACTGCCGCCGCTTGCCTTTCTACTGCAGAAGCACAGAGACTAGAGAGCTGGGAAAATCTTGTCTCCTGAAGCATGGCAGAACCTAGCGCTAAACTGCTTGTGATAAGCACATAGCCAAGAGAACTCGCAAGTGCTACAGTCTAGAGCCCCAAAGTTAGATGTGATCCGTCGAATTGAAAGTTGGGGCCAGCCCCCGCTGAAATAGGCCGCATCCTTTCGCTTCCAGGAAGCACAATACGCACCATCAAAAAGGAGCAGCAAATATCCGTGCTTTTGTTGAACGCTCAGCACACCGATATCATCAAAGTTGGTGACAAAAAAAACGCAATCCACTACTTAGAAAATGGAACATTAGGGGCAATTTGGTTTCAAAAAATGATCACATGAACCCCAATAACCAAGCTGAAATTTAAGGAGAAGGCTAAAAGTCTTACTGAGCAAAAAAAATGGTACCTCACAATCCACTAACGGCAACACTGCAATGATAAGTTTTTTAAGGCTGTCGTGGGTGGTTCGACGATTCAGGAGACGACAAAAATTCAAAACCTAAAACTGACGGGCAATCAGCAGTCAGATACAGAAGCACCCAAGAATTTTTTCCTGAGCCCCAAAAATCATTGAAGGGGGGGTTTACTCAGCTAAACAAGTTTTTAATTGGATGAAACACTTGTTTTAAAAAGGTATGCATCACAACCTACATTTCCCTGAAGAGAAGGGTTTGCCCGGGATTTAAAGGAAGAAAGACAGGTCACAATTTTGCTGGGGTAAAGCAGAAGGTGATTACAAATTTAAAACCTCTCCTTGTCTACCAGAGTGAAAATCCAAAGACCTGAAGAATCACCCAAATTTAGCTTCCTTTTGTGGAAAGCAAAAAAAAAGCCTGGATTAACGTCATTTTTCAGGATTTTTTGTTCAGTACTGTGTGCCTTTTTTGAGAGTTACGCAGGGAGAGAATCTCATTTAAAAATTTTATTTTTTGAGGGACAATGCAAAATCCCACAATTTAGATTACGGGGGCCTCTGCCAAAATTTTTAAAAGGGGTCTTTCTGCCCCCAAACACCACCTCTCTATTGAAACCTTTTGGGCCCAAGCGCTATTGCAACATGAAGGGTTTTAATCTCCGGCGCACTTTTTCGAAATGATAAAGAAACTTCGGGGAAAGGAAAAATCCAATTCTAAATTCTGGAAAAAAATTTAACTTTTTGGCGTATTGAAACATCACAATCATGGGAGAGGCACCAAAGAAATGCAGAATTTGGTGGGGAGCAAGCACACCTTTTTTCGTGCATGAACGAAATGGCATGGGACATCATTTCTTACATCAAAACAATTTCCCATTTGCAAATGTGTTGGTTTTGATAAAATTGATGAAGAGAATGTGCGAGAACATTAAAATTTCACGAGAAATCGCACGGGAAGAATTGATAGAACGGGACCAACAATCAACGGGAAACAAGGGAGCAAAGAGAAGGAGAGGAGGGGGAGGGGGAGGAGGAGATGAGAAAAAAACCAAAACGCTCTCTGTTTTCTAAGCTGAAAAAGCTTTATCCTTTTGGGATGGTCTGAACTCTTTCAAGAAAATGACCTATTTTTGAACGCTCTCTTAAAGGGGGTTTGTAGGGGTTTTCAGGCGCGGTTGTTGCTTAAGAAATTTACCGCTCAAAGCCCAGGGAACAAACAAAGACCGGATGGTTTCTTTTCCAACCCAACATCATCAAGTTCAAACCCCCTGATAAAAGGACAGAAAAATTTGCAATTTTGCAGAACGTTTACCCGTGGACACACGGTGGACACCAGCGACGATGACCCCTGACAAACCACCCCATCCACTTGCATCTGAATAACCCAAGGCAGTACGTGATTAGTGTTCGGTTTTATTTAAAGGGTTTTACCACCACAGACAATATTTCTCTTGTTGAGGGCGCGGGGGCCCCGGGGGGACCCACGCCGGGCTTTGGGGTGGTGCCCCTGAAATCAAACAGCAAATGTGTTTGACTTCAGGGAAACCCCATCCCCCCGTGGGTGTGGGTCCCACCTTTGGGGGCCTGCGCTACGACGATGAGCAAAAATTGTCTGAGTGGGACGTACCGTAAAAAAACCCTTTTTTTAAGATGCAGTAAAATTTTCATCTTTTCATATTTACCTACAATTTCCAAAAGCTGGCAGCAGTTTCAGCATCGGGGCAGTCGGGGCCCGGGGATGATTTTGGGGCGCAACCACCCTTAGTACAGTATGTACAATTGTTCCTTTAACTTTGTTTGTGATCTTCTAAACGGTACTTACGTAAAATGTTCTTATGACTTATCTCTAAAATGAACTGTACATTGTTCCTTTAAACCCTTTTTATCCCAATACGTATGTACATTGTTCTTAACTGTTTCGTATTTCTAATAGGGACTGTACATTGTTTGTTTGTATTTCTTATGTAATTGTTTTTTTTATGTCCCGTTGTCCTAAATTTCATACGTACTGTACATTGTTCCTTATAAAGACAAAAAAAATTTAATTTCCCTCAACCCTCTACATATATTGCTGCCAAGTCTGTCCACACTACCCGCTGGGTATACGTAATGTAGAACTGAGGGGTTGCAAAGAAATGATACAGCGATTCTGACCATGAATTCCCCTAGAAAAACTTTACGACAAATTACTAGGGTGGCAAAATATGAAACGTAACATTTTTGCACTATTTAGTGACAATTAAAAATGCTCAACCAAGCAGATTTTTTTTTTTCTTTTTTCGTTGCCAAACATTGCGCCTAAGGGCGAAAAAGTCCCGGGAAAATCCAGCAGCAAATTTTTGGGGGCCCCAGCAGGGGATAGCTCTCCTTCCTGGGGGCTGGCTGTAGGGGCGGCGGGGCAAGACAAGCTACCGTTTTTTGGGGGACTCCTCCCCCTTTGTCAAGCATAGAAAAAACTTTGCCAAGTTTATTGACCCTTAAAAACAAAAGCCCTTGATGGGACAAAAATCGTTCCAACAACGAGTTTCGTTAGCGGCGCTCACGCTTACAAGTGGGCCCCGTCTTGTTTTAATGATTAATGAATTGCCGGGTTTTATTATGGCAATCCTGGCGAACCCGAATCTTTTTTCTAATCACCATTGTTCTTTATTCCTTTTATCCTCAAATACAGTATCTGTAGTTTTTATGCCTTGTTCATTAAAGCATTGTTCGGGCCTTTTTTTTCCTGCCTCGTTATCCGTCTTTCGCTATCCTCGCACATTTCGGGGAAAGTAACCCCCGCGGATAACGGGATATACCTGTATACCAAAAAATGGTGCAGCCCTAATGGGACATGTTGCCCCTAGTCTGTTATGGTTGGAATAAGTTTCTAGAATAGTCTTTGATTGGGTCAAAGTGAAATGAAACCCAATCTGAGCAATTTTATCAAAATCACTTAAAATGTGACCACCACCATAACCTGTACCCTATGTTGGGGGTAGGGTTAGAATTTTTCACTGGTCTGTAAGGTTAATTTATTGCTTCATGGTGCTTTTGATCCAGGGGCGCTCTCATTCAGATGTCACTTCTAGCCCAATGTAGGAAAGAGATTTTCCTAGTGTGATATTCGACCAGAAGTGATGTTGGAGAGAGATGGCTGCCAGACTGAAAGCGCCTTGGAGGGTTAACTTAAAGGGAACCTGTCACATAGATTATGCCCCCTTTGCTGAGGACAGCACAAGCCAGTGACAGACCTGCTGTTCCCAGCACTGTGTCCCTTATTCTGTAGTTTTAGAGTATTTAATATTCAAATCTGCAGTTTTCAGTCAGAAAAGAGTCACGAAAAGAGTCCATTTTTTTACCCCGCCCACCTCACAACTGATTATGCTATTACTTTCAATAGGTAGAAACGTGTAAATAACTGCCAGTTGGGCGGGGCTAGCCTTTGGTGGGCGGGGCTAACACCTGTTCATGAATAAGATTTGATAATTAAATGATCTAAAACTACAGCATCTTACAGAATAAGGGACACAGCGCAGGAAACAGCAGGTCTGACACTGGCTTGTGCTGCCCTCAGGTTCTCTTTAACCCTTACAAATATCTCTCGTTGCTGTCATGGGTAAAAGAAGACAATTTATCAGAGTTGCAAAAAGGGATGACTATTGGCTTTCAGGCCAGGGCTGACGGTATGTATATCTAAAATTGTGCACTTAGTGATTTCAAAATGTATCGTGACTGGAAAAATGACGCCATTGTAAATAAGAGGCGTGGAAACTGCAGAGCACTGATGTGTCAGGTGAACTTTGGCTATGAAGGTGCAAGAGAGCAAACCAACACACTACAGAGGAGCAGCTCACTACGAAAATGACCCAGAGGTAAACCAGACACAGCAGCAAACCCTACTGCATATGGGGCCCCGAAGCAGAAGGATGTCACTGCACCTCTTCTTACCAAGTTGCATTGCCAGGAAAGGCTTCAATTCTCACAGCAGTATCAGAACGAGACCTCCACTGATTGGCAAAGGGTTGTCTTCTCCAATCAATTACATTTTCTGCTCCGAGGAACAGATGTACATTGGCGTGTCTGCCGAGAAACCTCAGAGAACAAACACGCTGTAACCATTGCTGGAAGAGCACATGCTGGTGGTGGCAGAGTTATGGTCTGGGAAATGTTTTCATGGCATTCTTTTGGCCAATCCTCTATGTGAAAAGTACTATCAACCAATTTGTGCCAAAGTTGAGTTGATGCTTATATTTGGAAGTGGCTCACAGCACTTTATAAATGTGCCACATCATAAGACAAACTGCCGTGTGCCAAAACCTTGTCCTACGCTGTGACTCTTTTTTCTTAGGGTATGTTCACACAATGTATTGCGGCACATACAGTACGTGGTGCAGTACATTGTGTCTTTCGGGAGCGGGGCCCCATAGACATGCATTATTTATGTCACATCTCCCCGCGCGTACAATACGATCGTATTTTACGAGCGAGGAGAGGAGGCGTAATCCATAGTTCTCTGGGAGAACCATGGATTACCGTAATTTCGTCACGCATCTCGCCCGTATTAGAGCGCAAATATGCGTCGAAGTGCGTGCTGACTTTATACCGTGTGAACATACCCTAAGGCCATGTTCACACGGCTTAAAATGGGCCGTATTTCGGTCCGTAATTACGCGCCGAAGTGCGCCAATTATGGGCCGAAAACGGGCCATTCATTACGGTAATTCACAGTTCTCATAGAGAACTATGGATTACGCCTCCTCTCCCCGCCCGGCGAAGCCGCCGGAAGGGGGGAGATAATTGACATGTCACTTTCTAGCGGTGTATACGCGCCGCTAGCAGTGATTGTCTATGGGCCGGCGAAGTGCCGGCCCCCGCTCACTCACCCGCTCCCGCCCCCGTCCACGCGGCGTAATTGCGGGGCGTAATTACGCCCTGCAAATACACCGTGTGAACATAGCCTTAGCCTCACCACTTTGAAAATGGTATGAATAATTGCGCATGAACTGCAACACTTTTTGGCATGAGAGCTACATAAATGTGTCTTATCGACAAACTTGCATAGACAAGCCTCCTGAAGAGCGGCACAGACAAAAGTGTCAGTCTTATCGGACAGACTCATTTTTTCCAGCTCAAATGGTTTAGGAATATGTCAGATATAGCGCACGCCATTATTTCTGTCATAACCTACACCAGAAAACTGGTGCAGCAACTTTCACACATCCAGGTCATTATGGCCACTATGGCACTATATTTGGGCAGTGTCATTGGAGTCTTACTTTCTAATTCTAATCTTATACTTACTATTTCACCTAGGTGTTACACATTACTTACACACTTGTATTTGCTCTTTCTTGTTTCTATTTTCCAGGTGAGTAAGTTGATCACTGAGATGAAAATTTTTTATGCATTGTACTGAATGTCTGAGATCACAACTTAACCAGCTGCACACCAACCAATTAATTGGTTCCTCTCCTCAAGGAGAGATTTTTCCCCTTTCGAAGCCACTCTTGCCTCTCACCCAGCCACCCAGTAACTTTTACACTGCACTGATGAGGGGCAAATACCCCGAAACAGCTGTCTTTAGTAACTGCTTTGGCTCAAATCCCTTTCACATTACTAGGCTCCTGTGAGCTATATGTGAACTGAGGATAACTACATCCAATAGAGTGCGCTGTGGAGCTCCTCAGCTCTTTTCTCTTAAAGGGGTTTTGCCACGAAGTGAGTTCCTTGCCTCCTTATCAGCTCAGGGGAGAATAATAATAATAATAATAATCTTTATTTCTATAGCGCCAACATATTCCGCGCATTTTAAAATTTCAAGGGAAAACACAGAACATTAAAAAAAGAACTTAGATGAGACAAAAGGGGGAGGGCCCCCCGTGAGGTTAAAATTATTAGGGTGTATGGTGAACAACGGTAAAAATGCCAAGTTTAAAATGGTCCCCCCTGTTTCAAAAAAGGGGGTGTTTTAACATGAAAAATGGGAGAACCTGCCCCCCAGACTGAACACTAATACAGATAATTGCCTGTGATGCCCAAGTGCAGGGAGGGGGAAAAATTGGTGGATAGCAGTTAGGATTTTGGTGGGCCAACTGAGAAATGATTTTCAGGCCCCTTTAAAACTTTTAGGGTTGTAATGGCTATCGCCCCGGGGGTAGCATATTCCAGAAAAATTGGTGCCGCACAATGTAAATTTGGGGAGAGGGGCATGGGGGGTTCGATGATTATGGTGTAACCTGTATCAGCAGAGAGGGAGAGAGGGGGGCGGTGGAAAACAAGACGAGGGGGAGATGTAAGGGGGGGGGAGCTTTGTGGAAATTTTAATGAGGGAGGAAAACTAGTTTAAATGTACCTGACTGGATGGGAACCAGTGCAGTGACTGACACAGGGTAGGGAAACAGTATACGGCGGAGAAAAAAGATGACCTGGTGCGCATTCAGGACAGATTGGAGAGGGAGATTTTTGCAGAAGGGAACCGTAAGAAAGGAGTTACATAGTCAAGCAAAAGGGATAAGAGCGAAAAGAGAGTTTGAGTTGTTTTCACGGTGAGAAAGGACGATTTTGGAGTACCTTGAGTGCAGGTACAGGAGTAGGCAAGGGATTGGATATAGGGGGAGAAGGTAGATCAGAATCAAAAAAACCCCTAGACAGGGGGCCGCTCTAGGAAAAATGGGGGTACCACATACTGAAACAAAAATTTCGGGGGGGGGTTTGGTTTGAGAGGGCGAAAGAAAAGAAGTTCATCTTAGTGATTTTTTGTTTCAGATGGAAAAGGGGACATAGTGGGAGACAGGGAAAGGGGGTCACTGGTGTTTTGTACAAGGCGGATGTGACACGGGGGGAAGTTAAATTGGGTGTTTCAGCAAGAAGGGTCGGAAGCCAAATCTACGAGGTTTTTGCCCAAGGGGGGTTGTACAATGAAAAGGGGGGGACCTAAAAATGATCCCTGAGGAAAACCCCAAACAGCAAAGGAAGAGGGGGGAATCGAACCAGAAATGAGACAAGAAGGAGCGATCAGACAGGTAAATGAAAACCAACCGAGAGCGGTGCCTGGGGCCAATGGGCCGAGCTGAGGAAAGTTGGTGATCCACAGTTCAAATGGCAGAGAATCCAAGAGAAGCAAAATATATTACCCTGAAAATTTGCTGTTAGGTCATTGAAACTTTGAAAGAGCATTTTCCCCGGGGAGTGTAGGGGCGGAAACCCCTGATTGCAGCGGTCAAAAGAGAGTTAGCAGAGAGAAGGGATTAGGCGAAGTAACCCAAGCGTCCAGGATTTAGAGATGAAGGGCAGGGTTTAAAACTGGTCGGGATTACACACAGACGGGGCCCAAAAGGGGCTTTTTTAGTAAAGGGGTTATTACGTGTTTTTAAGGAAGATGAAAGATCCCCTGGAGAGAGAGGGTTCAGATAGCTAAGGGAGAGAGGATAGCTGGGGAAAAAGATGGACAAAGGGGGGAGGGGATGGGGTCACTAGACAGGGGGGTGGGGGAGCAGACAAGAGAAGCCTGGACACTTCTTCCTTGTTCGGTCAAGGGGTAGAGTTTGATTAAAGGGCGTGCGGGGAGGGGAGGGATGGGTAAATTTGGGGGCTGAGTATTTACCGGATATTTTAAATTTTCTCTTTGAAGAAGTGGCCAGGGGCCGAGTCATGACGGGGGTGGGGCTCTAGTCTTGGAAGGAGTGGAATTTCAAAGAGGCGTTTTGGATTGTTTTTTAGTGTTTAGATGGGGGGTGAAATATTTTTGTTTGGGCAGTGAAGGGCAGGTGGGGTTTCCGAGCAGAATTTTAGTGGGGAAATTGCAGGTACTTTGCTTTTTCCCCCAGCCGCTCAGCACCGCGGAACATTGCTGCAGAGGCGAGTCTGAGGGGTGTGCCAAGGCTGGGGCGTTGACTCTGGTGGTCGGTGTCTGATTGGGGGCCAAAATGTCCCGGGGGTTGAGATTTCATTGTAAGTTTTTACAGTGGCAGGGAAAAAAGGGAGGAGAGGGGGCAAAAAGAGGACTGTATGGTGTCTTAGTTCCCGAGTATTAAAGGAGCGGATATTTTGGAATGTTGGTAGCAGGTTTGTCCAAGAAGCTGAGAATTAGTGATAAGAAAGATTTAAGGGGTGGCAAGAGAGCAAAGGAAATTATAAACAAATTTTATGCTGATTTTATGAAAAATGCAGGGGGGAGAGGAGGGGGGTGAGCAGGAGTGAGGAAGAAGGGGCGCTCAAAAGTTCACTCAAAAAATAACATTACAAACATTGGATTCTCGATACAGAAGACAACTAATACACTGCACTTATCATCCACCCGCCTCTTGAATGCGCATTCATAGTTCCCATGTCATCAGATAAGAAGTGCAAACAAGCAAGCGAGGCCAGATCTAGGTCCTTGGTGGTGTCTAATGTAAACTTTTAGGTTAACTAAGGGGGGGCATGAGCAATGATGTAGCTGTCTCACAGACTTCACTTTCTTTTTTGTTAATCACTTATTTTAGAAAAGTGATTAACATACCACTTTTGGAGGATCCCACGTCAACGATTACATAGTGGCAAAAACCCCATTTATGCCTTTGTTTTCTATATGCAAAACAGTCAGTGAGGTACTGGTATGGCAAGTAACCCTCACCACGACCAATTTATTGGTTCCTAACTGATTTTTCCCCCCTATGACTTTGTTAAAGAGAAGTTACGTGCTTTGGTGTTGGGCTCGGTCCTGGGGCTCTCCAATCAATTAATAGGGAAAAAGTGGTGTTATTTATCCTCATCCCATAAAAAAAATATGTTCTTATTCATCTTCGTTAGCTCCACCCATGTGATATTGAGGGACCGCCTGGATTCATGTATCCGATGAAGTCTCAGGGGAAGTTATTTCCATCTTATTCAATTATCTACAGTCTCATCATGCCAACCAGGGTCTTTCTATAAAAATCTGACCAGACCAATTGTCTATTGACCTGTACCTCTAAAATTGTGGTGAAAGGGGGATTTTAACTGGTGGTCTGATTCCCAGGAAGATAGAAAATATGTCCATGATAGCTCCTCCCCGTATCCGCTATCTCATGACCCCCACAGTTGGCTAATTTTATCTCGACTCTCATTTGGTTTATACGTGGAGGTGTCTTCATACCTGATGTGAAGGGACTTTTCCTTTTTTTTCCCATCCTCACAATTCATGGTTCCCTGTATTGATTATATTCTACTCTCTCCCCTAGCCTAAGCAAAGGGTGGATCTCTGTGATATTAAGGATTTAGTTATTTCAGATATGCCCCTCTGTCCTTCAAACTGTCAGACGCTGCTCCCAAGGGTACAGATTACCTCTGGAGGATTCCCGTCTTACCTATTTGGGGACGTGGAGGACTTTGCTAATTATCCTCCGGGGGTGGTGACTGCAATTTTTACAAGACAAACCCGGAGGATGAGACGGTGAGCACCACAGTCTTACTTTGGGAGACTGCTGAAGAGGTCTGTTGAGGCACTCTGATTGCTTCACTAACACCGTCAGGAAGGTGGTTCGCGATCAAATTTAGATTGGCTGAGTGAGAAGCTTCTGGCAAAATCTTACACTGATTTTCTTCTTCCAACCCAACTTCCTGCAGCCAAACTCCAATGGGTCTAACACTAAAAAAAGAGTTCATGGAGCGGCTGGTCGGAGTACTAAGCGAGGTGTCACAGGCGATCCCGGATGTCAGCTCTAAATTATTCAGGTTGTTGGGAACAAAGCGGGACGGGTTTTTTTTAGCCAATTAGCTTAAGGGGATAACCTAGTTCCAAAATCTATGCACATGAAAGACTCCTGCTGGGAATATGCAATATTCTGCTACTGCTATAATTAATGTCAATGTGAGTTCTATGACCATTTATATTCATTCAGAGAACCTCCGATGACAGGACCCCTCAGACTGCTTGGCCTCTCTGTCTCTCCCTCCCTTTCTGAGTGAAGATAGGGACTACTTAACCAAACGTCGAAAATGAAGGAAATCTCTAGGGTTATAAGAACTTGGGTAATAATAATGCCCCTGGCCCCGACTGGCTTCTCATGGAGAATTCTACAAGATTCTTAATCCTGAAGTCATCCACTTCTAACACCGTCTCATCTCCAATCTATTCCTGACTAATCACTCGCCATCCCGCTACATATGAACACGGCGCGTTTATAAAATTTTACCGTTAGCCAGGAAACGGACGTGTCTTTCTCACCTCCTCATACCGCCAATTTCATTAATAATTGTTGACTTAAAAATCATTTTCTAGGTGTTGCGGAAAGGTAGGCCCTATTCCCTGTCTCATTAGCCCTTCAACAGTCGGGATTCGTTAAGGGCAGAGAGGGGGATCTCTAATATTGTACATTCATTCTGTTCCTCGGATGAGATCAAATGTATACGGGGCTTCATCCATCTCCAGTGTTACTGTCATTGAGGAAGAAAAAGCATTCGACAGGGTCAGCTGGAGATTGCTGGGGGGGCAGTGATTGGTCCGGATTCGGATTCCAGGGAGCCTTCCGTTCTTATATCTCTTACTAATATACAGCCCCACGTGTTCAGATCTATACCCGGGTATTCTTTCTAGGGCCCTTCATTTGGGCGAGAGGCTCTCGCCTCGGGCATGCCCCATTATCCCCACTACTGTTTAATTTGGCCCATAGAGCTCGCTTATCCCGGAGCACCTAGGCCGCAATCCAGATCTCCTGGGTATTAATATCGTTCATCCATTATTAAGGTCTCCTTATTTACTGATGATCTTCTTGATTTATCTATCTGACCCACTGGTGGAGGTTCGATTAGCTTTAGATCTGTTTACAGGAAGTTTGGCCTTTTCTCGGGCTTCAAGGTTAATGTTTCCTAAGTCAGAATTGTTGGATCTCTCCTGCTCATTAACCCTCCTCAGTTCTTCGTACTTCGGAAATTTACCTATATCACTGGCGGGTTCCTCATCAGTATCTGGGAAAATAAATATCGGTAAGTCCCCTGGTCAATGTATCCACCTCCAATTACCCCCTATGTTCCTCATAATTGGGTAAGGAACTTGAACGATGGATGCTTCTTCGCTCCCCTTAATTGCCAAGGCTTTTTCATTTATCAAGATAATGACGTTCAAAAAATACTATATTTGTTACAAACAATTCCCTTATTGCTTAGACATAAAGTGTCCGCCAACTTATATACCGCTTTCACTTCTTTCATATAGAATAAAAAAACGCCCCGGATAAGCCCTAGCGAAACTGATCCTCCCAAAGGGATTAGGGGGGCTGGAATTTGTTCTTTGTTTCTCGGATCTGAGGTTGTATAATATAGCCAGCCTCCTGTGTCAATGGTTCGGAATTGGGTTTAAACAGTCTTGAAGATATTCAACTCTCTACTGAGGCGGCACTGGTTCACCCTATGGGAACGCTTCAGGACTTCTTCATACCAAATATTTCTGCTCTTCCTAAGTGGCGAAACATTGACTGTGAGGGACACGATACGGAGCCGGGAAGGCTGTAGAACCCACGGTTCTCTCTGCACCTACCAGGACCAGTAGATACCTTCCTATCTATGGACACTCAGAATCAAACCCTGGCCTTGATACCCCCAATTTAAAGTCTGGAGGGAGTAAAGGGGATTTTAACTATTTCCAGCTTATTCACCATTCCCACCAACGGATTTATCTCTCTCAGAATTATCCTCAAAAATATACCTTGCAACCATCGCATTTTTTGGGACTACTCCACAAATAAGTGAGTTTTTAGAGAAGTAAGGACATGAAGCCGTCTCATTTTAAGTTGAACAGCTTTTGATTATGTTATCGGCCCTACTTCTTCTACAGACCACCTCTCTATCAGCGCTATCATGAGTGGTCTTCGTAGGGGTTCAGAGACGAGGCGGCCTTGCACGGATTTTTGCTATGTGGAGCATGGTCATTCACACATAACCAGGAGTATAGACATACAATCCTCCAGGGATGGCTGAAGATCATAAATATATAGTTAATGAAACGTGGAGGGACACATTCTTTAGAATGACCATTCCACAATTTATGGCTTTAATATTCCCCCCTCCAGCTTGGCCAGACCGTTTTGAAAGTCCTGCCCTAAGTGTGGCACCCCGCACAGATTTTGCCCTTGTCCATAGTATATGGAACTGTGTGGAAAACATGAAGTCTGGGAGACAGTCATACAAACTCTGATCTTAAGTTTGGTTTGTCATTTAACTTTAGAGCCAACACAGCTCCTGATGTTTCCATAATTTCTACCACAACATTTCAGGAACCACCTCAGTTCTGCACATATTTTTATTAGCAGCGAAAAGAAGCCTCCTGGCCAAATGGTTGGAACCAACTGTCCCTACATTGCATGGAAGTGATCCAGGCTGGTAAAAATCATCTGGAAATGGACAGAATCGACATTATCAGGACTACAGGAAAACCCAATGCTCTAATTTTTTTCAAGAAATGGCAGGGTACATAGGTAACTTTTACACATCCCCAGGAGATCAAGGAGATCATGCAGCCTTTTGTTTACACTCCTGGTATCTCTCCTCTCACCTTGCGGGCACTCTGGGGGGCTTTGGATGTCTGTATCCATAAACATGGGAGCTTTATCTCGCATATCCTGACACTCCGTGCCCTGGATTACTACCTTTGGTAACTGTGTTAAAGAGTTGGGGGTGATTTGTCCTCTATTTCTTTTCCCTCGAGGGCTTTAGGGAAGACGGGCCGTGTGACGATCTCACAGCATACTGTATCAGACACAGGATTTGTTTTCACCTTTTATCCCAAGACCTTTCTCTGATTACAAGGTGTATCGTGATTATGTCCTCTATATACATAAACTGCGTATGGGTTACCACTGTTCCTGTGTTGTTTTTTTTGGGGTTTTTTTTTTTTTTTTTTTGGCGGGGGCGGGGGCTATTTTTTATTATCTTTTGTTTTCTTCTGTAGTTGATGATGGAGTCGTCTTTTGCTTCATCCTATTTCTTTGATGCCAAAGAAGTATGTCATAGTGCTATTATGTATTTCCATTGCTTCAGTACTTTTCTTATCTGTAGAAATGGATGACTTATATTATTTCTTTGTGTATCAAGTGTATTCTCATCTAATGGACAGTTATTATATGTTTTTGTTATTGTAAAATTTAATAAAAATTATATTTACTAAAAAAGACAAGGTACCCCAGCTCTTCTGTGTGCTGCTATTACTTTGTCTGAGATATCGGAAGTGAATTAAAGATAGGACATGAAAGGGTGTACTAAACAGTAACCAGCGGGCACAGATGGGGCACGGTTTTATGTAGCAAGACAAAACAAGTGCTGTAAAGAAAACATTTACTGTTCTTGAATAAGTAATGTTTTAGGATAATGGCCTTTTAAGTATTGGAAACTTCCATGAGCCGCAAATTAATCAGTCTCTGATCTTAACAGACCCTGACTGTCTATACCATGATGTCCTTCTACACGGCTAAGAATGACATGCATCATATACATTAGTCACAGTCACTGTTGTAGATGGTTTTAGACCACAAGATCTATTAGCAATAAATGGCACATAAACTGGGTCCTTGGAAGACAAAAGAGGGTCTTTGTTATGGAGTTTATGGCAGAGCAGTAAGAACAGACAAACTACTGATGAAGGGACAAATTGCCCGGAGAACATTTAACGTATTCCTCTAAGAAATAACAAAACACCTTCTATAAAAACATTTCTCCAGACTAACCAGCTCACAGAAAGAAACTGGTATACTCTAGCAGTAAATAAAACCTCCTTTTTCTCCTGAACAAAGCAAAAGCAAAATGGTGTTGTATTTGGTAATAGTCTTCATAGACCTATCCCTACATGTTTTAAAGGTAATCATTGTGGTGAGAAAAACCTAAGAACCAAAGAAGAACAGGCGTAACCTGAAGCTCCTGGGCCCTAATGCAAAAAGTGATATGGGCCCCCAGGCTACTGCTGACAATGCTGTTGCCTTCTTATGTGGCCGAAGGACTTTTGGGCCCCTTCAGGCTGCAGGTCCTGCTACCTCTGCACCCCCTATAGCTATGCCCCTGAGTTCAAGAATGTGACCAGAAGCATGACCTGGAGCAGATATGATGAAGATAACAAAAAGATGGTTTCATGGTATAATAACACAAAGAATACAGAGCAGAAAATTGTCTTGTAATGACAATTCTTCCTTTCTGAAGAAGGGTTACGGTATTGGAGAAACGTCTGATACACTCTGACTTTAAACAGGGGCGCCATCAAGGCTGTACTGACAGTATTTCTCGTGGGTGGGGGCCCTAACCCAAAAAGGGCCAGGTGATATGGTGAAAGGTAGGAACTGTTAGGCTATGTTCACACGGCTTATTTCAGAACGTATTTACATCGGATTGCCGATGGATCGTAAATCAGTTCCGAAATCAGTTGAGAATCAGTTGGAAATAAGTGTCACTTAGTGTGGCACGTATTTCACGATGGATTTACAATCCCCATTCATTATATGGTGTAAATCCGTCGCGAAATCCGGCCCAATAATTGACATGCACATTGTTTTTCCGGCCGTTTTGCGTCCGCAAATCCGCGGCGGCAATACGGCACGGAAATACATGTCGTCCGAACGACGACACGTATTTCCCATTAAGACCAATATTAAATAGCCTGCAACTTATTTCAGACTGATTTCGGAACGGATTTACGATCGTAAATACGGCGGCAAATCCATTCCGAAATAAGCCTTAATGGGCATTGAGATCTAGATGCTTTGACTGCATGGAGCCTTGAAATTCCTCATGGCTACCCTGACTTTAAAGGGGTTGTCTCGCCATGCTGTTTCACAAAGCCACATACAGCTTCAGACTTACACTTCAGGCTGTAGCTGATTCTGCAGCAGTGATATCAGCTCTGCTATTCCTAGCTGAGCCTGTTCTAGTGACATGAGCGTAGGAGGATTATAATCTGTAGTACACAAGACTGCAGAGCTGTATAGGTTAAAACTTGTCATTAACTGAGATAAACAAGACTCTGGGAGTGACTCACCATGGTCTGACAGCAGCTTGGTGAGAAGAGAGAGTGCATGGAGAGGTGGTCGGTAACCAAGAGAAACTGGTGTTCTCTAGCAGTAGGTAAAACCTATTTTTTCTCCTGAACAAAGGAAAAGAAAAATGGCGATGTATTTGGTAATAGTCTTCATTTACCTATCCCTACATGTTTTAAAGGTAATCATTGTGGTGTGAAAACCCCTTCAATGGTTTGTTTGCTTTGTTCTATGGGAATAGCTAGGGGGGTCTATAATGTTATATTTACCATGTGTTTGCTGCCAAGAGGTGCCAACAAGCTACTTTGCCTTGACTGGGTTATTTAGATACAGAGCTTTGCCAGGAAAGTGAAGGAATGCATAGCTAGGGCTCTGCTTTGTACAGCATTTTTGCTAAGTTTTGGGTAAGGTACCATGCTGTAGGTCCTGAGGATCTCATTGTATGCCAATGGACCTTTAGAGATTGACCCGAGCCTACACAAATAGATCAGAGACTCTGCTATTAATTCTTAGCATGAACTAACAGATCCAATAGACTCAATCAAGGTTGAATAATGTATAAAACCATATTAACAACAATTCTAGAAAAATAAAGAAATAAAAAAACTCATATCCACTATAACACTAACATGTAGGAGTCATGACCAAGGGCCCCCCACCCCTCCCAAATATACTGGATGTAAATGGACATTTACAGTAATGTCTATAGGGTAAGTAGGGCTGCATTTTTCCAGTCTGATCCTGTTGTCTTCCCAGGAAATATGCCACATGTATGAATCTGCTTAGGTCTAAAATTCACTTTTTTGCCTAATAGGTTACTATGTAAAAAAGAGTGAGTTTTAGACCTAAACAGGTTCATACATGTGGCCCGCTATGTCTGCAGCTGATTTTAGGTAGCCTATTTGGTATCGATAACAGAACATAACCTAAGGTCGTGTTAGAATGTTCAGATGTTTTTGAAGACATTTGTCATCAACTTTATTTTGAAAGTTGAGATCTCACCTTGTATTTTCAGAAAGTTCGTCTATAATGATTACATACATCCATTGCACTGAAAAACATTGTACCCCCACTGCACTCCAAGGCATGACTTAACCACTTAAGCACCAGCTCTGAAAAGGCCTTAATGATCAACTACATTTTTCAGGTTTTTTTTTTAAGTGCTGTGGGTACTTTGTAATGTGCCTGATAGGATTGCAGTATTTTCTTCACCCTGCCTTCCAAAAAACGGATTTAAAACTGATCAAAAAGTCTTGTCCCCCCAAAAATGATACCAATAAAAACATCAACTCATCCTGCAAAAAACAAGCTGTGTGCTCCCTACACAGAAAAATAAAAAAGTTATGGCTCTCAGACTGCGGCGATGCAAAAACGTGTTTTCCTTTTAGAATAAAACTGTTTTTATTGTGTAAAAGCAGTAAAACATAAAAAAATAAAAATTTGGTATCGCTGTAATCGTATCGACCTGCTGAGTAAAACTAGCATGTAATTTATACCGCACGGTGACCGCTGTATAAAACAAAAATAAAAAACACTACCAGGAATGCTGTATTTTGTTCAAGATGCCTCACAAAAACCTTAGTAAAAGTGATCAAAGCATCATATGCACCCCATAATGGTACTACTAAAAATGTCAACGCACAAAACAAACCCATAATCAGCTCAGTATACAGAAAAATAAAAAAGTTATGGCTATCAGAATAGGGCAACATAGAAACACAATTTTTTTTATAGACCTATTTATTTTGTGTAAAAGTAATAAAACATAAAGAACGATATAAAATGTATATAATTGTAATTATACTGACCCCCATAGTAAAGTTATCCTGTCATTTATCCTGTACAACGAACACTGTAAAAATTAAGCCCAAAAAACAATGAACAAACTGCATTTTTTCCCCCCATTTTTATGGCCCAATACTAAAAAACACTGTGGAACACCTGTGTGCCCAAAATGCACAATACATATCTAGATGAGATCCCTGAGTGGTGTAGAATCCAAAATGGGATGACTTCTGGAAGGTTTCACCTGTTCTGGTACTTTGGGGGCTTTGCAAATGCAACATGGCACCCACCAAAATCTGCGTTCCAAAAGCTTATGTCATGAGGCGTGGCGCCGCGGCCCGCCGCGGCCGCCCCCCTGCACGTACGGGGTCCAGCGCGGGTGCCGCTGCTGCCCGCAGCCGTTGTCCTTCTGCCCTAGCCCAGAAAATCCCCGTACTCACCAGTCCCCGCTCATGTGCTTCCTCCGCTTGGCTCTGACAGCCGCCACGCGCGTACCCGCTTCTTAGAGCGCGCGCGACGGCTGGTCTGGATTTAAAGCGCTAGCGCGCCGGTAATTGGCCATCGCCGGCCGCTGACCCTAGTTATTGTGCACACCTCCAACACTCGCTGCCAGTTCGTTGGTGTGCGTTCAGTGTCTTAGTGAGTGTTTGGAGTTCCGAAATTGATTACCCTGTACCAGTCCGTTCCGCTACGTTTCCTGACCTTGCCCTGTTTGCCGCCTGCCTGACCGTCTGCCTGTCTCTGACCACGAACCTCTGCCGCCCTGCCCTGGCCTTCTGCCTGTACCCGAATACGCCTCTGGATTACGATTCTGTACCACGCAGTACCCCGGGCCCCGCCATCGCAACAAGTCACGTCAGGGGTAGCGACCTTGGTAAATCACGCTGCCGCAAGTCCGTCCGGCTTTGGGGCGGGCTCTGGTGAATCGCGGGGGCTAGTTAGACTCCGCTCCCTGGCATGGTTTTATTTATCATCGCTTGTGGTGGTCCAGCGAATCCAAACCTCTGCATTACAGTAACGAACTGGCCATGGATTCCGCCAGGGTACCTCTCCCCCGACCCTGGGAAATGTCACGACGGCTGTCGCCCAGCAGAGCCAACGTATTGACCAGCTAGTGGCCATGATGCAGAACCTTGCGGCCCGTCTACCTCCACCTGCTGCCGCTGCCGCACCTGCATCCATTGCTCCGGCGTCCATTACTCTACCTGTTCCGGCTTCTGGACCCTCACTGCATCTGCCGCTCCCCTCACGCTATGAGGGGAGACCCCAAGAAATGCCGTGGTATTCATCAGCCATGCTCCATCCACCTCGAATGAGGGGGCCATCAATCTCTACAGAGCGTGCCAGGGTGGCCTTCATAATCGCCCCCTTGTCTGGAGAACCCCTTGGGCTTGGGCCACGCCACTGTGGGATCGAGGGGATCCTCTGACAACCGACCTCCAAACCTTCCTCAGGGGGTTCCGCACGGTCTTTGAGAAACCAGGCCGTACTTCTTCGGCTGCCGCAGCACTGCTCCGGCTTCGTCAGGGCAACACAACGGTCGGTCACTATTCTGTGCAGTTTCGTACTCTCGCTTCGGAGCTGGAATAACGAAGCTTTGGTGGCGACTTTCTGGCAAGGTCTCTCTGGACGAATCAAGGATGAGCTCGCAGCTCGGGATCTACCAGCTGCTCTGGATGAGTTAATCCACTTAGCCACCCGAATCGATATTCGGTTCGCCGAAAGGCAACAAGAGCTCAGCCTTCAACGGGAGGTCGTCCGTCCACGCCGTCTACCTCGCTTGGCTCCCACTTTCCAGCGACCACCTCTTCCTCCACCGATGGTTCCCGAACAAGAACCTATGCAGGTTGAGAGAGCCCACCTGTCCCAGGAGGAACGTTCACAGCGTCGTCAGAAGCAACTGTGTTTCTATTTTGGCGGTTCCAAGGCCGTTGTCCTTCTGCCCTAGCCCAGGAAACCCCGTACTCACCAGTTCCCGCTCCTGTGCTTCCTCCGTCTGCTTAGGGCGCGCGCGCGACGGCTGGTCTGGATTTAAAGGGCTAGCACGCCGGTAATTGGCCATCGCCGGCCGCTGACCCTATTTATTGTGCACACCTCCAACACTCGCTGCCAGTTCGTTGGTGTGCGTTCAGTGTCTTAGTGAGTGTTGGAGTTCCGTATTGATTACCCGTGTACCAGTCCGTTCCGCTACGTTTCCTGACCTTGCCTGTTTGCCGCCTGTTCTGACCGTCTGCCTGTCTCTGACCACGAACCTCTGCCGCCTGCCCTGGCCTTCTGCCTGTCCCCGAATACGCCTCCGGATTACGATTCTGTACCACGCAGTACCCCGGCCGCCATCGCAAGCAAGTCACGTCAGGGGTAGCGACCTAGTAGCCTCACACCGCAGCAAGTCAATCCCGCATTGCGGCGGGCTCTGGTGAATACCGGGGGCTACTTAGACTCTGCTCCCTGGCGTGGCTTAACTATCATCGCTTGCGGTGGTCCAGCGAATCCACCTTTGCATTATAGCTTAATAACACTCCCTCCCTTATACGCCCTGCCATGCGCCCAAACAGCAGTTTACTCTCACATGTAGGGTATTGCCGAACTTGGAAGAAATTGTGTAACAAAATTTGGGGGGCTTTTTTCCAGGTTTCCTTGTAAAAATTAAACATTTTCAGCTAAAATTGCAGATTGTTGGAAAAAAAAATTTCATTTTCACAGCCTAACCCTAAAATAATTTGTGAAACACCTGTTGGGTCGATATACTCACTGCAACCCTGGATATATTCCTTAAGGGGTGTAATTTCTTTTAGGGGGAGTTTATTAAGTTTTAGCCCCTTAGGGTACCCGCAATCCTGAAAAAGCGCCTAAATAAAATAGTAATGAAAATGAGACCCCAGAGTCCAGTAGGTGCTCCTCCTATTCTGAGGCTTGTGGTTGAGCCAAATAATTCATTAGGGTCACATATGGGATATCTCTGTAAACGGCAGAATCTGGGGAATCAATATTAAGTTCCATTTCCCTGATCACATCTACCGTGTTCTTGTGAATAATGGATACAAATTGAAAATCTGCCAAAAAAGTGAAATTTTGAAATCTCACCTCCACTTTGCTTTAATTCCTGTGAAACAACTAATGGGTAAATAAAATTCCTAAATGCTGTTTTGAATTCTTTAAGTGGTGCAGTTTCTAAGATGAAGTCATTTATGGGGGTATCTCACATACAGGCCAATCAAAGTGACATTAGAACTGGACTGGTCCCTAAAAAAATGTATTGCAAATTTTCTTGAAAATGTAAAAATTACTACTAAATTTCTAAGCCCCCTAATGTCGTAAAAAAAAGACATTTAAAAAATGATGCCAACCTACAGTAGACATATGGTAGATGCTAGTTATAAACTATTTTGAGTGGAATAACTATCTGTCTTACACGCAGAAATTTTTAAATTTGAAAATGGTAAAATTTTTCAAAATTTTTCACGATACTTTGAATATTTTTCACAAATAAACAAGGACTTTTTTGGACCAAAATTTCTTACTATCTTAAAGCACAATGTGTCACGAGAAAAAAAATCTCTGAATCACATGGAAGGTTAAAAGTCAAAAAGTTATTCTCACATAAAGTGACAGATGCCAGATTTAAAAAATGGGGCTCTGTCAGAGAGGCCAAAACTGGCTCCGGCGGTAAGGGGTTCAACTTTCAATGAATTAATTCTCATCTTGGTTTCATTACTGGAGATTTTCCTTTCCTTTCCCCTTAATATGTATCCTATGAAAAGATGGGGAAACATTTCCATGGGGCCTCTGACTAAGTGAATTGTCTATTGAATACACACAATTGCAAATGGCTGGCAGCAGGACAGGCTATATTATCCATACTGTACGTGTCATGGCGTGCCCTTATCTGGTTATAATGACTACGAGGAACAGCCATGCAATGTAAAGAATCAGCCCTTTCTTGGCTAACAAAAGGTTCACAGGGGCGATCATCATCCCCCCTACAGGAGGTCAGCCAAATGCAAATAGTTGTGTCCCTTGTAGTTGACAACACAGTAGAGGTCACTTGCCTCTATGATAAAGTCAGAAGACAAACAATAAGGTTTTGTTCAGGGTATTTCCCTTTAAGAAATAATAAAGCAAACAGCAACAGCAACAAAAATGTATTATTAAAGGATAATCTAGAAACTGAAGGAAAACATTGGTTTAAAGTGCATCACTTGAGCTTTGATTGACGACCCTGGGGTGCCTGAATTCACTGGGTGTGGGACCCCACTTGAGTGATGGCACATTTGCACGGACTTTAACTTTCCCTCAAGCACACGCCCTTATTCCCAGGCCTTCTGGCTAGGAAATAGGGACATTTTTATCATTTCCGGTTGGATGTCTGGGCAGTATCACTGTGCACATCCACTAAGTTATTTAATTTATTTTTATTTACATCACTGTGTGTTCACTTGTGTCACTTTTTTTATGTAGGATCGAAGGATGTGGTACCCTTTTGGGATCCTCCTGAGGTCTATGGGGAGAATGTGTGGCCGTTAGGTTCCTTTCTCCCCTGCAAACCCCGGCACTCTATGGACTTGGCCACCTAGATAGCACTTTGGTTGAAGTTTTTCTGATGCCAAGTGCAAGTATTTGGGGCTCTATCTGCTTTGGTGGTGGAGCCCACCGATTGTGACCTCATGTGGATGCCTTCTGGCTCGATGAGGGAGCATTGAGATCTCTTTCTGCTCCGGCAGTTGGGATCATTTCTTGTATCCTCGTGCAGGTACCTTCTGGTCCGGCAGGGAAGCATTTTGATCTCCGTTTGGGGAGGCCCATTGCTTTTAAGTATGGGCCTGCGATAGACCGTATCCTTAATGCACTGTTTTTGTGTGGCACTTTTGTTGCACTTTTTTTGTACATTTTGGTGTTAGTTAGCATGTATTAGAGCTTTAAAAAAACAAAACAAAAACATTGAGCTTTGAACCTGTATCTCAGAAAGAAAAATTACATTAAAAAAGCCAGCCATATCTAATAGACAGATTGGGTGAACACTCATGTGGCCAAAAACTACCTCTCCCAATGTGCCTGATACTTATGTCTCTTGTTAGTAGGATTGGAGGACTATTACTCCAAAAGTAGAGTTTGATTTCATATATATGGTATATGGGATATATATGGGATATGCCATCAACCTCTGATAGGTACTTGTTCCACCTCTAGGAACTTCAACTATCTAGATCGGCCCAAGAAACTGTTGGCTCAGAGTGGAGAGTCTGTCGCGTTTGTGCATTCTTTTCGATGGGAGCTCTGCGCACAGGTGAGCAGTGTACTGTACTCAGAACTCTCATAGAACAGAATGGAGATTTCTGCGACCAGTTCTCGATTCTGAGCAGACACTTTTGGGGGCCCATTCCCGAGTTATGTACCACCTCTAGGACCCTTTGATGCCATATCCTATTAATATACCATCAAAGTCTATGGTGGGAACCTCCCTTTGACTGATCCTACTGAAAGTGTGAGGTTCGGACAACTTTAAAATATTCCCATTTCAAAAATTTACGGTGTATCCATACGTGTTTCACAGCATAAAGAACTCCAATAGAACAGAATCAAGAGTTGTGCACAAACGCAGGGTCATTGCGATAGGTGACAATGACCACGCCACAGAGCGGAGCCTAAGGAGCGCCTTGCTATTCACTAGAGCCCGCCACAAGGTAAAATGGACATGGCTGCGGGGGGGTTCCCAGGTCGCTACCCCTGATGTGGCCATTCACAGTAACAACTGAAGTGCCAAACATGGTACAGTGGGAGCAGGCAGACATGTAACCGGGTCACAGGCAAAAAGGTCAGGGCAGGCAGCAGATAAAGCGTAGTCAGAACCAGGAAACACTAACAGCAGGTAATAATGCATAAGCACAGATCGGGAACACCATGGACACCAACAATCTGGCACAGGTTGCAGGAAGGAAGATCTTCATAAAGGGGCAGTTGACCAGCCATTGGACGTCACGGAATGCGCTGGCCCTTTAAATCTGAAAGAGTCGGTGTGCGCACCCCAGAGAAGGGCTCATTTTCTCGCGTAGGTGGTTTTAGGAACATGTTTCATATTCCTTTCAGTGTTTTGCTGTCAGTTTCCCGTATATTCAGTTGTACGGGACGACAGCAAAAAAATTAAAACCGACCGTGATTTTTGCAAAAACAGTGACAAAAACTGTGGCTGTGCATCGGACAAAAAGCCACCGGCTTTCCGACAGTTTTTGTCCTATGCTGTATGTTTTTAGCCTAAGGGTTCATGCTCTCAACATTCATACATGGACCCTCTACATTGGCACACAGACCCCAATGGTTATGTATATTGACTTGTAGCCCCTCTGTGTGCCACCGTATGATGCGTCCATGAGGCACCACATTCTTCCCTAGGAGAAATCATTTTAGAGTAAAACGTCTCTGTAATTTTGATTGGCGCATTTTGTTCTCACAGATTCTATTCTGTATAAATTTGGAAACAAACATACAGCATGGAGATGTGGCGGTCTATGGTCACTGGATCCATAATATGGATGTAAGCCCCAAAACATTTCGTCATATGGTTGTAACCCTGAAACATTTCTTACCTCGACAGTCTGGAGCTTGGTAATTCAGCAGCAAAATGTTTATCTACATTAATGCGATTTGTTTTTCCCCAATGCACTAATGGGCATGCATGGTATCACTCTCCAAAATATTGATCGCCAGATACTTAATATGTCAGCACAACCAGATTGGACTGATCAGGCCAATGATGACCATATTCGATGATGAAAAGCTTTACCTAAGGGATGTTGCTGATGATGATGGGTGCAGTATGTGGTATGATCTAGATCAGGGCAATATTTTCTACTGCAAAGAGTTAATCTGAACCATCAATGGAACAATGTAATGTTATTTTTCCACAAGCCAGATCTATAAGTCCAACCCCTTCAAAATCCCCCTTGCTTGGATGTTCAGCTGTTCCCACCAAGAAGTAGAAGGTGGGAAATCTTTGTTGATGTTGTGCACTGTGGTAAGAGCACTCAGATGTTCTCACTAGAAAAGCAGAAGGTGAATGTTTGGAAAAAACAGAAGTGTACAGCTGACTCTCCAGGGACAACAGAAGGTGAAGATGTCATGCAGAGCTGAGGTCCAGCTGTGCATCTGGTCTTGTCATGTGGACAGGAGATGATGGATTTAGGGAGGTTTCCTATTGCCTTCCCTGGTGAGGTAAACTGAAACACCTTTAACCCCTTCACAACCTTGGACGTATGCATACGTCCAGGTCGTTTGGGGGTTCACGCACCTGGACGTATGGATACATCCTGATGATCGGCGAACTCAAAGCAGATTTTCGCATGGGGCGCGGGGGGGTCGCTGTAAATTACAGCTGACATCCCGCAGCGCGGCCCCACCCCGGACACTCGGAGGGGGGAGGGGGGGGGGTTAACCCCAATTTTGCGACCATGGGGGTCGCAATAAAAAGAGAGCGCAGGGGGGAAAAGACCCCCCCGTGTCATTGTCGCGGCAGCAGCGGCAGGGATCGGGCACCTGCAGCCCTGCCCTTGACAGCACCCAAGGGGGGGCCCAAGAATGCCTTCCGGGTTGTCGTGACTCACGATGCCCGGCCCGTGGCCCTTTGGGGGGCCACGTCCCGGCATCATGACTGACAGTTGTCATAAAACCAGTCAACAACAAGCAAAACACTGATTCCTATGAAATGAGAGATCTAAAAATCTCTCATTCAAACCCCCAAAGGGGAAAAGTAAAAAAAAAAAAAAGTGAAAAAAAATTAAAAAAAAAAAGTAAACAAAGTGAAAAACTAAAACAAAAAACACAAAAAAAAAATAAAAAAAACGTACACCGCCCTTTTCCCCCCACAAACGGGAATGCCCCAAAAAAGATCAAAAAATAAATAAAGTACCCATATTGGTATTCCGGTGCGTAAGGAAAACCTGCCCCATAAATCTGTCATGTTAAATTTTCCTGTAAAGGGGAACGCCGTAAAAAACAAAAAAAAAAACAAACACAGAATTTAAATTATTGTTCATCCGCGCACATAAAAAGGAATAAAATTTGGGTCAAAAAACCCCTATAAACGCCCCGTTGTACCCAAAAAAAACTTCAGTTATCCCGAAAAAAAAAAAAGCCCACACAGCTCTTATACGGAAAAAAAAAAAAATTATGGCTCTCAGAAGACGCGATCATAAAAAATTCTTTTTCCCCCAAAAAAACCTTTTTTTTTTTAAATTGCTTTAAAAAAAAAAAACTATATAAATTTGGGGTTTAATCCCCATAATGGGATCGACCCACAGATAAAGCTAACTTTTTTAAAACGGAAAACTGCACGTGAGCGCTGTAAAAAATAAAAAAAAAAAAACACTACTAAAAAATTGCAGTTTTTCTTCCACCTGCCCTCCAAAAAACGGTTTTAAAACGATAAAAAAGGGCTTGTCCCCCCCAAAAAAGATCCCCAATAAAAAATGTCAACTTTTTCCCCAAAAAACCCAACCTTTTTTACAGCTCCATACACAAAAAATAAAAAAAGTTAGGGCCCCTTTTCAAACCTATGGCAAATGCTAAAAAAGGGGGTTTTCCATTTTTTAATAAAAGTTTTTTTATTGTATAAACAGTAAAAAATAAAAAAAATATAAAAATTTGGTTTTTCGGGAAATTTGGGAAAAACGACCTTCTGAAAAAGCTACATGCCCAAATCTAACGAAAGGTACCGCTATAAAAAAATAAAAAAAAAAAACACTACCAGATTGCTGTAATTTTTGTTCAAAACGCCTCACAAAAAACCCTTAAATAAAAAATGAAAAAAGTGTTGTATGCAACCCAAAAAGGGTACCAAAAAAAAGCATCAATTCCCCCCCACAAAAACAAGGCCCTACACAGCCCCGAAACACGCAAAAAAAAAAGTTTTTACTTTTCAGAATAGGAAAAACAAAAAACCCAAATTTTTTTTATAGACCAATTTCTTTTGGGTGTAAAAGTAATAAAACAAAAAAAAACTATATAAAATTTAAACCATTGCAATTGTACCGACCGGGAAAATAAAGCCCAAAAAAAAAAATTGACCGAACTGCTTCCCCCCCCCCCCCCCCCCCCCATTTTCGGGCCCCCAATGCTAAAAAAAACAATGGAACACCTGGGGCACCCCAAAAATGCACAAAAAAACCCCTAATGAGATCCCTGGGGGGTGTTGAATCTAAAATAGGGCGGCTTCTGGAAGGTTTCGCCTGTTTTGGTACTTTGGGGCTTTGCAAATGCAAAATGGCCCCACCAAAAATCTGCGTTTCCCAAAAACCAAATAGCAAATCCCCCCCCTTGTCGCCCCCGCCATTTGGGCCCCAAAACCCGCAGTTTTTCAAACCCCCATGTAGGGAAAGCCCGAACTTTGGGAAAAAATTGCCCTTAAAAAAGTTTTGGGGTTCTTTTTTCCCCGGATTTTCCCTTGTAAAAGGTGAAACAATTTTTAAACTAAAAATTTTCAGAAAATTTTTAAAAAAAAATTTTAAATTTTCACAGCCTAATTTCTAAAAAAAAATTTGTGAAACAAACCTTTTTGGGCGGGTATACCACTACACGCCTGTAAATATACCTTTAAGGGGGGGTAGTTTTCCCAAAATGGGTCTTTTTTAGGGGTTTTTTTTTAAGTTTTTTTGGGACCCTTAGGGCCCTTTAAACCCTTTAAATTTCCCTAAATAAAATTGCATTGAAAAAAAAGACCCCAGATCCCAATAGGGGGGCTCCTCCTATTCTGGGGGTTAAAGGGTGAGCCAAAAATGCACTATGGCCACATAAGGTTATCCAAAAAAAAGGCAGACCTGGGGGGAAAAATATTACATTTCAAATTTTTCCCAGTCACATTTTCCCTATTCCAGTGAATAATTTGGGTAAAATATTGAAAAACTGCAAAAAAGTGAAAAATTTTTTTTAATTTCCCCCTCCACTTTGCTTTTTAATTTTTTGGGGGAAATACCCCCAAAGGGGTTAACAACTTTTTAAACACTGTTTTTAATATACCTTAAAAGGGGGCTAGTTTCCTTTTAAAAAAGGGATCAAATTTTTTGGGGGGAAACAAAAAAAAAAGGCCCCCAAAGCCACGTCAGAACTGGACGGGTCCCAAAAAAAATTTTAAATTGCAAAAATTTTTTTGAAAAATTTGAGAAATTACCCCACTTAAAAAATTTTTAAGCCCTTTTAAAAGTCAAATTAAAAAAAAAAAACATTTAAAAAAAAAGGGGCCAACAAAAGGGACATATGGAAAAATGCCAATTTAAAAACTATTTTTGGGGGAAAAATTATCTTTTTGCAGAAATTTTTGGGAAAATTTCAAAATCACAAAATTTTTCCCAAAATTTTTTATTAAATTTTGGGGTATTTTTCACGAAAAAAAAAAAAGGGTTAAAAAGGGTAAAATTTTCTTACAATGGGGTCACGAAAAAAACAATCTTTGAATCCCCAAGGGAAAGGGAAAAGTGTCCAAAAAAATTATTCTCACATAAATTACCCAGGGCAATTTTTTAAAAATAAGGGGGGGTCAGGTAGGGCCAAAACTGGCTTTGGGGCCTTAAGGGGGTTTAACCCTCTAAATCCACGGGAAAAGCAAATACAAAACCTTGGATTTTAAAAAAAAATTCCTTCAGAGTGTATTTTTCTGAGATTTTTTAAGAATATCAACAACCCCAAAATTTAGGTAAATTACAAAGAACCTATTTCACATTATTTGTAATTTTGGCTATCTAGTAGCACTCACATTACCCATACTTTTTGTTTTTGGTGGCCAAGATGACAAAAAACTTCATGGGGTGCGCATGGAATTAAAGGCCATCCCTATTGAAGTAAATGGGGTCAAATTGTAAAAGAGAGTCATCCTATGGACAATAAGTGGTGCCATTTCTAGTTGAAAAAAGCAGTCCTTGTGTTCTTATCACAGACAGTCCCTTTCCCGACATAGAAATCCTTCAATTGGGGCTGGCTCAACGATTAAAAAAGGTATATAAAAACCCGGGGGCCCCTGCTTTGTGTGGGGGTCTTTTTTTGGAAAAGGGGAAAATGTGAGCATGTAAAAATATGAAATGTATCTGTAGAGTCGGCCCCTAGAATAAACCCCCTTGGTGGGCCCCTAGAATAAACTCCATTGGTGGGCCCCTAGAATAAACTCCATTGGTGGGTACCCAGAATAAACTACTGGTGGGCCCCAAGAATCAACTCCACTGGTGGACTCCAAGAATCAACTCCACTAATGGGCCCCAAAAGTCAACTCCGCTGGTGGGACCCCAAGAACCTACTGTACTGGAGGGCCCCAAGAACCTACTGTACTGGTGGGGCCCAAGAATCTACACCACTTGTGGGCCCCAAGAACCTACGCTACTGGTAGGCCCCAAGAATCAACTCCACCGGTGCACCCCAAGAACCTACTCTACTGGTGGGCCCTAAGAATCTACTCCACTGGTAGGCCCCAAGAATCAACTCCACTAGTGGACCCCAATAATCAACTCCACTGGTGGGCCCCAAGAATCAACTCTATTGGTGGGCCCTAAGAATCATCTTCACTGGTGGGCCCCAAGAATCAACTCTACTGGTGGGCCCCAAGAATCAACTCTACTGGTGGGCCCCAAGAATTAAATCTACTGGTGGGCCCTAAGAACCAACTCGACTGGTGGGCCCCAAGAATCAACTCTACTGGTGGGCCCTAAGAATCATCTCCACTAGTGGGCCCCAAGAATCAACTCTACTGGTGGGCCCCAAGAATCAACTCCGCTGGTGGGCCCTAAGAATCATCTCCACTGGTGGGCCCCAAGAATTAACTCTACTGGTGGGCCCCAAGAATCAACTCCACTGGTGGGCCCTCAAAATCAACTTCACTGGTGGGCCCTAAGAATCATCTCCACTGGTGGGCCCCAAAGAATCAACTCTACTGGTGGGCCCCAAGAATCAACTCTGCTGGTGGGCCCCAAGAATCATCGTCACTGGTGGGCCCTAAGAATTAACTCTACTGGTGGGTCCCAAGCCAAATCTCACACTGGATTTATGTTTATGGATAACTTTATCCAAAATTCCACATGATTAACACAGAACTATAATTTGCCACCTTTAGAGAAGATAATTTGTCAGAGAAGTTGTAAAATGAGACAAATGTCTTAAAGTTGGACACCATTTTTGACAGAAAGCAATGATGGTTGGGATGAAATGGGGGTGATCTACTAAGAGAAAATATGCCATAATTCTGTAGTAAACTGTATTAGGGTACATCCAGGCGACGAGTAAAATTGTTGGATTCTCGTTGGATCCTACAGTGGAAAACCGCATTGGAAGACACTGTTTTCAAAGAGTGTTTCATGTGGATTTTAGGTCTCTTTGTTTTCCTGGCTGCTTTACAATCAGAAAACAGTTCCCATTCATGTCTATGGGATTTCAGACGCAGATCTACACACAGAATATGATGGAAGAATGAACATGTTCTAAGTTTTTTTTGCTCTTCAAAAATGACCAAGAAAATATGCGTTTCGTGAGCTACGGCACGTATTTTCTATTGAGGGCAATGGGGATGATCTACTTTCGGTTTTAGTACTCGTCCTGTGGATGGGGCCTTAGGCATGCAAATTTATTATGTGTTTTAAAAATATTGTTATGCCCACTACAATAGTTGTAAAACATTTCTGACCCACTCAATGTCAAAAAGGATAGAGAAGCTGATTTGCAGTCCACACAATGGACGCATGTGATTTAATGAGACCCTGTAACGTCTCCTGACATGTCTGTTTTAGTAAATAATAGTTTTCCCCATAATATAACAACTCTGGAGCATCATCGCTAAAATCTCTACATTGTGTAGCTCCCTGTTATTCCTTCTAGAAATTCATCACATATTTGTCAGTTAGGTGTTAAGGGTTAAGGGTGTGTCCCTGCACAGTCTGACATTGTCCAATCAGTGCTGACACTCAGTGTGATTAGGGACACACCCCTCTGAAAACTGGAAAGTTAACATCCCATTGACTGATTCTTATAATAACATTTCTCATATGAATAACAGAAGGACCAGCACAACACAGAGTTATATAGAGAAGGAGGCTAAAGAATTGGATAATTCACAGGGAGCACAATGGATTTAATAAAACAGTACCTTACCTGAGAGGGCACAGGTCCTTTTTAGGACAAGTGGAGGATGGGAACACAGCATTCAATAATTTTTAACAACAGTGAGATTTATGCTCTCCCAAATAAAAATGGTGTAGTGGAGAGGGGGGCAAAACAGTGTTTCTGATAGAGCTTCTTTAATAACTGTATTAAATATTCCAGATATACGGTATTATGCCATTTTGATGAATGTGGACCAATTTGTGTATTTTTTTTCATTAATACATCTTACGATACCAATAATAAATCTTCCCCAGTGGGATTTTTTATGGCTTGCTATCATAAATATACGATAGATAGACAGACAAACAGATATATACTGTAGATAGATATATAGACAGACAGATCGACAAACAGATAGATAGATAGATAGATATGAGATAGATAGATAGATAGATAGATAGATACTGTAGATAGATATATAGACAAACAGATAAATAGATAGATAGAAATAGATAAAATCCACCAGCACGTACTAGCCTTTACCAAAAAATCTTGAAATAGTGTTTAGCGATTTATTCACCCATGTCCAATGCGATTGACGTTCAGTCAACATATGAAACCTTTTCAAGCCAGAGATATGAGGATAGATACTGTAACAAGATAGATTAGATATGAGTAGATAAGATCAGATAGATAGATATATAGATAGAATAGATAGATAGATAGATATGACAATAGATAGATATGATAGAATAAGATAGATACAAAGGAGGGATAGGATAGATAGATATGAGATAGAATAGAAATATAGATAGATAGATAGAAAGATTAGATACGATATAGAATATATGATAGGACAGATAGATATGAGATAGATTAGTATACTGTACATATATAGATAGATACGGTACGATACAGTAATGTATAGACCATACAAACAGATATATAGACAAATAGATAGATAGAAAATAATAGACAAACATATAGATATATACTGTAGAATAGATATATAATAGATGATAGATAGATAGATAGTTAGATTCAGATTATAGATAGATCAGATAGATATGAGATCTAGATAGATAGATACGATTATCAGACTAATATAGATAGACAGATAGATAGATAGATAAAATAAATAATAATAATAATAATAATAATAATAATAGCAAAACAAAACATCAGCAGCACTCCACCCAAAGTAAAGTGAGAAAAAGGTGGAAATCACTTTATCAATTTGGAATGCTGCAGGATTTTTTTTCATAATAATCTTTATTTATGTAGTGTCAACATATTCCGCAGCACTTTACAATTTAGAGGATATAAGTACAGGTGAAACCGAACATAACAGTAAAAAGCTATTTACAGATGAGACATAAGGTGTGA
Organism: Phyllomedusa bahiana; assembly: GCA_025379985.1. Lineage (NCBI taxonomy): Eukaryota > Metazoa > Chordata > Amphibia > Anura > Hylidae > Phyllomedusa > Phyllomedusa bahiana. The sequence continues at coordinate 43,226 of JAODAL010026231.1, forward strand.
GGGCCCTGCTCGCAGGAGCTTACAATCTATGAGGGTGTACGGATGAGACAAAGGATTACTTAAATATGAGGTGATTTACATATAAATTGGATGTACCTGCCATCCAGACCGTACATTTATATACAGATAGTACATGTATATACAGGTAGGTGCCTGTGAGTGCCCAAAGTGCAGGGAGTGACAAAAAGTGGGGGTTAACAATTAGGGATCTTGGTAGACCTACAGTAGGTAGATGTGTTTTCAGGGTGCACTTAAAACTATGAAGGTAGTGAATGTTCCTGTTTGTATGCGGTGGCATGTCCCAGAGATCTAGTGCAGCACGTGTGAAATCTTGGAGACGGCATTGATGATGATTGAGGCATGTAATCATGTAGACACAGTGTCTGAGGGCTTACACCCATTGATAGATAAATAGAATGCTGGATAGATAAATATGAGACAGGTGATAGATAAACAGGTGCCTTAGGGTAAGAATACATGGTGCAGTCATGTCATGGTCACAGAGCAGCCATGATGCGACCAGGAAACGCTGCGAGATGCTGAATCTGCACTTTTTAAATGGCTTGTTAAATGGCTGCATGACTTTACAGGTCAACACTGGCAAAACCAGGCAGCCATTAAAGGGAATGTGTCATCAAAAAATGACTTATTGTTTAACTCACATTTTTATGTTAAACACATTTTTTAGGAATTTTTGGTTATGTTTTTTTTTTTTTTCACTATCACTTTCAGTATTTTTAATAATTCCCTTAAGTCCTGAGCAGTTTCACATTCACGTTGAGCCACTAGGCCTAATAATCGTCTGAACACTTCCTGTTCTATTTAGAGAGCTTTTGAGTCCAGTGTGCCATTATCAGTTACAGCAGGGTCAACACAGAAAAGGAGATGACACCAGTAGTGAATATGTACATAACCTCCAGTCACAAGAGGATATGTCAACATACGGAGCTCGCCCCTCGTCTCCATTCCCTTCACAGTGAAAAACTCCTCCTATAGACGTCTATGGGACTGAATCTGTCTTAAGATCCTACTGTGCCATGAAGCTGCAGTAAAGTATCTCACTGACTGCTGTTAAAGCATTGCAAGCAATGAATGTCTTCGCCACAATCAGTATATAGACGGGCGAATAAAGAATCTACAATCAGGAAATAAGGAACGACTGAGAAGAAAGAAAATGGACATAGGGGCTTGATTTAATAAGTAAAAAAAAAAATTGGCAACAGATTCCCTTTAACAAGTGGAGCACAGGTGCAATGCCACTCCGTGGTTCTCTTCTGCATCACCCTGAATAAGCTGCCTGTTCTTACCATAAACTTATGGAAATGGTGAAAACCACTTTATCCATTAGGAATTCATCCACATTTCTGTTCTTTTATGTACATGCACAGTGTCTTAAAGGGGTTGTCTCACTACATCAATTCCTCTGACCTCTGTCCTGTTTTCTCGGTTTCACTTCTGAATTCAGGGGCGGGTTTACTGGCTTCTACTGGCCTGCAGTGATGAACTGCTGAGGAAATCCAGGTCTGTAGCTATTGCGACCAGCACTGGCTAAGCCATCAGGAGAGATCAAACAGGTCTGTAGCTATAGCGACCTGAGGAGCTGATGCAACTCATACAGAAGGGGATATCTAGGAATAGGTAGGACAACATATTGCAAAGTGACTTGTTTTTGCAAGATCTTTAACATTAAAAGCAATCGATGTAGTGAAACAACCCCTTTAAGGATTGCACAGAACGATCGATAGGTAGGAAAAACATGAGATATGATACAGAACGGCCTCTTACCCTGAGCAATATTTCCACAGCAGCTGGTTGTAAATGGAAGGAAAGTTGCTGCTCTCACCTAGAAAATATTCACGGCAGAACGGATAAATATATTAACACTTTTTTCTTTCCTGCATTCCAGATATCTAAAGTATCTATGTACACTGCCATGACTGCAGATGTGTCCGGTGCCTGTTGTTGGAGAAAGCAAATGTCTTATAAACTATGAGAATAGTTTAGTGCTTAATTAGGAAGAGTTAATGAAAGTTTGAAACCCCACCTATATAACAGTATACAGAAGAAAAGAATCAGCCATTATTTCCAGCTTAAAGGCGTAGTCCTGTTATAGGAAATTCTCTTCGCTGGCTGCTTGTTGTTAGCTGTGACCCACCCTGCATTTGAAAGAGGAAAGTGGCTCCCAATCACTTCCTAGTTGGAGTTCGAGTGTAGCCTGACTAGCGCCTACTCTCCATCATTCACTTCTATGGGATTCCGAGTATAAGCCGAGCTAGGCACCAGCTCTCAGTCTCATGTCACTTTTCTTAGTGGGAGTTTCCACGTATAGCCACAGCTGACTGCCGCCCTCCTCATTTGTCTTGTATGTGGAGGTTCCGAGTATATGCCGAGCTAGCACCATGCAGCCCTCTGCTCATTCGCCTTCGATGGGAGTTTCCGAAGTATATACCGGTTTTGATAGCTAGCACCGCCCTCCTCATTCACTTCTATGGGAGTTCTGAGTGTAGCCGAGCTAGCGCCGCTCTCCTAACTCATTTCTAGGGGAGTTCCGAGTATAGCCGAGCTAGTGCCGACTCGTCCCATCGTCCTCATCAACGATCTATGGGAGTCCGATGTATAGGCCGAGCTAGCACCGCTCTCCTCATTCACTTCTATGGGAGTTCCAAGTATAGCCAAGCTGACGCCGCCCTCCTCATTTGCTTGTATGGGAGTTCCGAGTATTTGCCAAGCTCAGCTAGCACCGCCCAATACTCTCATTCACGTTCTAAAGTGAGTTCTGAGTATATCCGAACTAGCACCGCTCTGGTCCTCATATCACTTCTATGAGATTCCGAGTAAATGCCGAGCTAATTGGCGCCGCTCTACCTCCAATTCACGTTCTATGGAGTTCTGGGTATAGCCGAGCTGTGCAGCACCACCAACCCTCTCTCTTTTCATCTTTCTATGGGAATTCCGGGTATAGCCGAGCTATCACCGCTCTCCTCATTCACTTCTATGTGAGTTCCGAGTATAGCCGAACTAGCACCGCTCTCCTCATTCACTTCTATGTGAGTTCCGAGTATAAGACAGCTAGTGCCCAGTTGGGCTCTCTCTCATTCCTTCTATGTGGAGATTCTTAGTATAGAGCTCCGAGCTGCAGCACCCTCCTCTTTCACTTCTATGGGAGTTCCGATTATAGCCGAGCTAGAGCCGCTCTCCCTATTCACTTCTATGGGAGTTTCGAGTGTAGCCGAGCTAGCGCCGCTCTCCTTATTCACTTCTATGGGAGTTCCGAGTGTAGCCGAGCTAGCGCCGCTCTCCTTATTCACTTCTTTGGGAGTTCCAAGTATATATGAGTATGTGCACTTGGCTATACTCGGAAATCACATAGAAGTGAATGAGAGGGACGGCGCTGGCTCCGCCTTCCTCATTCAAATGCAGGGCTGGATCGTACCTAGCAACGAGCAGCCGGCGAAGACAATTTCCTGTAACGGGACTACGCCTTTTATGTAAGCAAGACCATAAAGAGTTGTGGTAGATGTAGAGAAGCTGTGGTGGATATGAAGACTTGTGTTAAATATGTAGAATTTGTCATGAATATGTAAACATTGTGGCAGATACAGATATAACAGCAAACAGACGGGCACATACACTATTCCTTCTTACTTTATTTTTAACATAGTCCGTGCATACACGTGTATTTACACCACACTTCGCCCTCAGACTAAACATGAAAAGAGTAAAAAGTGATATACTTAAAGGGGTTGTCTCACTACATTGGTTCATCTTACCTTAGTCCTGTTTTTCAGGTGTTTCATTTTGATTCAAGGTGCATGTTAATGCTCTCTACTAAGCTGCATAGGAAGCCCCAGGTCTGTTAGCTATATGCAACCAGTGCTGGCAACCTAATCAATGAGGGGAAGAGATCAAACAGGTCTGTAGCTATAGGCTGATCCTGAGGCAGGCAGATGCATATCCCATGACAATATGGATATCTACAGAATATGGTAGGGACACTGTTAATGGACAGTTATATTGCAAAGTGACTTGTTTTTCTTTCGCAAGATCTTTGATCATGAAAAGCCAATCTTTGTAGTGAGAACATATATCCCCTTTAAGTTTTAGTCGTTGGCACACATTTTTCAAGCTACTTAGCTCTGCTCATAATCCCTGCTCCGAGTAACATGGAGTTGCCGGACGCCAGGCAGAGCATACCACACACCTGTGGGATGTTTCTTGAGAGTGATCGGCACCGTCGCAGCATAGCTGCAACGATCCGACCCCGGACATGCAGTGGGGAGCTTTAGAGGGAATGACTCCTGTCACTTGTTTCCATTCCTGGTTTGTGCCCCACTTCCGTCCGCAAGACAGGAAGTGGGAAACCGCCATCTTGGTACAGTCTAATGCATTGCATATGCAATGCATTAGACTGTATTGACAATCGAGCCACTTAGTGGTCAAGCACCATAGGTGGCCTCAATGTTAAAGTAAAAATAAATAAAGTTTTACAGTACAAAAAAAAAGGATTAAAAGTTCAAATCACCCCCCTTTCCCATTTTACAAATAAAAACAATAAAATAATAAAAAAGTTACACATATTTGGTATCGCCGGGTCTGAAATAGTCCGATCTGTAAAAATATAACATCATTTATCCCGTGCGCTGAACACTGTAGAAGAAAAAAAATTCCAAACACCAAAATTGCGTTTTTTGGTCATTTTATGTCACTTAAAAAATGGAATAAAAGTGATAAAAAAGTTGCATGCATTCCAAACTGCTAGCGATAAAAAGTACACTTCAGCTCGCAAAAATTGCACCCTCACTGAGATCCGTAGGTGTTAGTACAAAAAAGTTATTGGTCGCACAAACTGGCGCCGCGGCGCAAATTTCACAATTTTTCCCACTTGGAATTTTTTTGCGGTTTCCCAGTGTATTCTATAGCATAGTGAATAAAACTATTAGAAATGACATCTTCTCCCGCAAAATAAAAGCCCTCATGTTTCTATGTAGGTGGAAAAATAAAAAAGTTATGGCTCTAGGAAGGCGAGGAGGGAAAAACGAACGTGTCAACAACAAAAAACGCCGGATCCTTAAGGGGTTAAGCACCATAAATCATACATGTCGCCCTAAGTCATTATTCAACAATATCCCCTATCTTGAAGGGGTGGCAGTGATCAAAGAAATTTTGTGTTCTAATGCTAATCTTCCAAATTCACACATAGCGTTACTGCTCTGGCTGCTGGATGTCGTCCTCACCCAAAAAAAATTTAGATTTGGTAAAGATTTTTATTTATAGCTGCAGGGGACCGCGATGGGGTCTCCTGTAGCACAAAGTTATGCCAACATTTTTATGATGTTTTTTGAGAAGACATTTGTCTTAGAATCGACATTCAAGGAATAGATTGTTTCGTGGCACAGATATGTCGATGATGTGTTCCTGCTTTGGGCAGGGACAGAGAAACAGCTGGAACGCTTCATCGAACATATCAATAGTGTCTATGAATTGATTACGTTTTCTTTAACCAAAAGTGAGAGCATTGTCCAGTACCTGGACGTTGAGATTCAGAAGGCACCAGCAGGACTTGTGACTACATTATATCTAAAAAATACCGATTGGAACAATGTGCTGCATCAGGATAACCAACATGGCCTGCAGGTATTCAGAGATATACCAAGAGCACAATTGATTATGGCATGTCGTATCTGTATGGAAGATAGCAGTTATTTATTAAATATGGAGTAAATTATTAACAAATTCGTACAATAGCTGTGATCTGGAAAGAACAGGCTTGGAAGTATTGACTATACCCAATCATCATCTGTTACAGGTAATAATCCAGAGCAGCGGTGATAGGTTGACTTACCTCTCCACCGATGGTAGACATGCCGATATCATTAAAACAGCAATTGGTTGTGTTACAATCAGATCCCATGTATGAGACTTTGTTCAAAGAACGTTCACAATAGATTTATCAAATAGGGAAGACCCTAGGGCAGGAATTGATGTCTTCTGACATAAGTAAATAAGGGGGGGGGGGAAGAGACAGAGCAGATTTTAAAAAATCAGAACCGGAACATTTGCATGTTTCCGATGCCAGAACTGCTCCAATTATAAAAGGAGAAAATAAAAATAACCCATTAAAGGGACTCCCATAAAAATAAGAAACTTTTCCACCTGTAACAGTTGCCAGGTTGTATATATGATTAAAGTTCAGGAGTCAAAATCTATATTGCCATCGAGTAGAAAATTAAAGTGAGAATAAATGAACACAGATCGACCATCCGCCGGTTCAGGGCAAAATTTGAGACAGGTGTACAGGTAGAGAGTATGGATAGAAAGGCCCTTGGAGAGACAACCGTTGCTAGACATTTTGTAGAGGAGGGTCATGGTCTCTCAGAACTATGGTTGTGCGTCCTAGAGGAGGTGGTAGGTGAGGATCAGACACAGGTTAAGAAAAGGCTGCTTCAACGTGAAGCCTCCTGGATTGCCTCCCTGAAGGCTCTCTGTCCCAAGGGACTGAACATAGGTTTTAATTTAGGGGCATTTTTGTGATTAGCTCGCAGTAGCTGGTAGGCTGGTATATAGGTTTTAATTACTATATGTAGCTTAGGTATATAAGGCAATGCCAAGTGACCACTTGGGGTGTTACCTGAAACGATGCACAGGTGGGATTTATGCTCTGCTTGGTGTCCGGCAACTCCATGTTAGCCGAAGCAGGGATTGCGAGCAAAGCTAATTAGCTTGATAAACCCACGACTAAGTATACCACTTTTTACTTTTTCTATGTTTAGCCTGAGGGCGAAGTGTGGTGTAAATACACATGTATGCAGGGACTATGTAAAGAATAAAGTAAGAATAAATGGTGGTTGGATCTGTCTGTTTTGTTGTTATGTGGATAAGGTGAGGTAAGCAGAAGCCTTTATACAGATCCAATGTGGTGACTTGGGATATTTGTTGGCAGTTATGGAGATACTCTGGTGGATAAAGAGAAGTTGTATTGGATATGGAGACTTGTGATAGGTATGTATGTAGAAATTGTGGATATGGAGAAATTGTGGTGGGTATATTAAAGTTATGGTTGATATAATGAGGTTTTTCTGGATATAAAAAAGATGTGATGAATATGTAGAAGCTATGGTGAATGTAGAAGGTAGTGGGGGATATGGAGAGTTGTGTTTGATATAGAGAAGTTGTGGAGGATATAGCGACATTATGGTGGGTATGGAGAAGATGTAAGGGATATGTAGAGGCTGTGGTGAATATAGAGTTGTGGTGCATATGGAAGGTTGTAATAAATAAGGAAAGTTGAGGTGGATATGGAGATTTGGTGGATAAGAAGAGCTGTGTTGGAAATAACGAAGTTGTGAAGAATATAGTAAAATTATAGTGGGTATGAAGAGGTTTTAGTGGATAGGGAAAATATGTAATGGATATGTAGAAGCTGTGGTGTACTGTAGAGAGGTTGAAATAATTACAGAAAGTTGCAGTGGAGATGGAGCTTAAAGGGAGATGTATTAAAAAATGTGTTAAGTTGGAGTAGATAGGTTAACGTTGAAAAGCATAAAGAAAAGCCATGGAGAGTTTTGTTGAATATGTAAAAGCTGGGTATGTAGAGGTTGGGCCAGATGAAGAATTTGTGGTGGATATGGAGACTTTTCATGGGTGTTGGGACTATTGGTAGATTTGATGTTTTGTAGTGTATATGAAGAGTTGTGGTGGATATAGAGAAGTTCCGGAGTTGTTGCAATTGTGATGGGTATAAAGAGCTATAATGAAAATGGAGAAATTGTGGTGGATATGGAGACATTTTGTGGTATATATGAAGAGTTGTGTATATGAAGAGTTGTGGTGTATTTGAAGAGTTGTGTTGTATATGGAGAGTTGCGGTGTATATGAAGAGTTGTGGTGTATTTGAATAGTTGTGGTGTATATGAAGAGTTGTGTGTATATGCAGAGTTGTGGTGTATATGGAGAGTTGCGGTGTATATGAAGAGTTGTGGTGCATATGAAGAGTTTTGGAGGTAATTAAGAGTTTGTGTGTAATATGCAGAGTTGTGTAAGTATATGGAGAGTTCTGGTGTATATGGAGAGTTGTGGTCTACTGTATATGGAGAGTTTTGATATATATGAAGAGTTGTGGTGTATATGAAGAGTTGTGGTGTATATGCAGAGTTTTGGTGTATATTAAGAGTTGTGGTGTATATGCAGAGTTGTGGTGTATATGAAGAGTTCTGGCGTGTATGGAGAGTTGTTGGTTGCATATTGAAAGTTATGTGAAAGTGAAGATTGAGGTGCATATGAAGAGGAGATGTAATGTGTAAGTGTTTAGTGCATATGAAGAGTTGTGTATATGAAGAATTGTGGTGTATATGGAGATTTCTGGTGTATATGGAGATTTGTGGCATACATGAAGAGTTGTGGTGTATATGAAAAGTAGTGGTGTATATAAAGAGTTGTGGTGTATATGGAGAGTTGTGGTGTATATGAAGAGTTGTGGTGTATATGGAGAGTTTTGGTGTATATTAAGAGTTGTGGTGTATATGCAGAGTTGTGGTGTATATGGAGAGTTGTGGTGTATATGGAGAGTTGTGGTCTACTGTATATGGAGAGTTGTGATATATATGAAGAGTTGTGGTGTATATGAAGAGTTCTGGCGTATATGGAGAGTTGTGGTGCATATGAAGAGTTGTGTATATGAAGAATTGTGGTGTATATGGAGATTTCTGGTGTATATGGAGATTTGTGGCGTACATGAAGAGTTGTGGTGTATATGAAAAGTAGTGGTGTATATAAAGAGTTGTGGTGTATATGGAGAGTTGTGGTGTATATGGAGAGTTGTGGTGTATATGAAGAGTTGTGGTGTATATGGAGAGTTGTGGTGTATATGGAGAGTTGTGTATATGAAGAGTTGTGGTGTATATGAAGAGTTGTGGTGTATATGGAGAGTTGTGGTGTATATGAAGAGTTGTGGTGTATATGAAGAGTTGTGGAGTATATGGATAGTTGTGGTGTATATGGAGAGTTGTGTATATGAAGAGTTGTGGTGTATATGGATAATTGTGGTGTATATGAAGAGTTGTGGTGTATATGGAGAGTTGTGGTGTATATGAAGAGTTGTGGTGTATATGAAGAGTTGTGGTGTATATGGAGAGTTGTGGTGTATATGGAGAGTTGTGGTGTATATGAAGAGTTGTGGTGTATATGGAGAGTTCTGGTGTATATGAAGAGTTCGGGTTGTTATCTGGAGAGTTTGGTGGGTATAAGGATGGTGTGTGGGTAAAGGAAGTAGTTGGTGTATATGAAGTGTTGTGGTGTATATGAAAAGTAGTGGTGTATATAAAGAATTGTTGTGTATATGGAGAGTTGTGGTGTATATGAAGAGTTGTGGTGTATATGGAGAGTTGTGGTGTATATGGAGAGTTGTGTATATGAAGAGTTGTGGTGTATATGAAGAGTTGTGGTATATATGGAGAGTTGTGGTTTATATGAAGAGTTGTGGTGTATATGAAGAGTTGTGAAGTATATGGATAGTTGTGGTTTATATGGAGAGTTGTGTATATGAAGAGTTGTGGTGTATATGGAGAGTTGTGGTGTATATGGAGAGTTGTGGTGTATATGAAGAGTTGTGGTGTATATGGAGAGTTGTGGTGTATATGAAGAGTTGTGGTGTATATGGAGAGTTGAGGTATATATGAAGAGTTGTGGTGTATATGGAGAGTTATGCTGTATATGAAGAGTTGTGGTGTATACGGAAAGTTCTGTTGTATATAAAGAGTTGTGGTGTATATGGAGAGTTGTGGCATATATGAAGAGTCATGGTTTATATGAAGACTTGTGGTGTACATGGAGAGTTCTGGTGTATATGGAGAGTTGTGGTGTATATGGAGAGTTGTGGTGTATATGGATGGTTGTGGTGTATATGGAGAGTTCTGGTGTATATTAAGAGTTCTGGTGTATATGGAGAGTTGTGGTGTATATGGAGAGTTGTGGTGTATATGGAGAGTTGTGGTGTATATGGATAGTTGTGGTGTATATGGACAGTTGTGTATATGAAGAGTTGTGGTGTGTATGGATAGTTGTGGTGTATATGGAGAGTTGTGGTGTATATGGATGGTTGTGGTGTATATGGAAGGTTGTGGTGTATATGGAGAGTTGTGGTGTATATGAAGAGTTGTGGTGTATATGGAGAGTTGTGGTGTATATGGATAGTTGTGGTGTATATGGAGAGTTGTGTATATGAAGAGTTGTGGTGTATATGAAGAGTTGTGGTGTATATGGAGAGTTCTGTTGTATACAAACAGTTGTGGTGTATATGGAGAGTTGCGGTGTATATGAAGAGTCATGGTGTATATGAAGACTTGTGGAGTATATGGAGAGTTCTGGTGTATATGAAGAGTTGTGGTATATACGGATAGTTGTGGTGTATATGAAGAGTTGTGGTGTATATGGAGAGTTGTGGTGTATATGAAGAGTTGTGGTGTATTTTATTATTATTATTATTATTATTATTATTATTTATTTTAAAGCGCCATTGATTCCACGGGCGCTTGTACATATCGAGGGGTTACATACATTTACATAAGACAAACGCGAGTACAATTGATAAGGAAAATGACAATTGGCACGACAGAGGGAGAGGGGAAACCCTGCCGCGAGGGTTAAATCTAAAAGGGGGGGGAAAGGGGAAGGAGGTGGGGGCAGCCCCATTGTATGGGGGGATGTAGTGACAAGTTTAGTGAGGGTTGTAGGCAACCCTGAAGAAAGGGGTTTTTAAAGGTTGCTTTTAAAGCTGGGGGAAAGTGGGGGAGAGTCTGTTTGGGGATGGGGCAGGGGATTTCCCAAGATTTGTGGGTAAAGAAAAGGGGGAAAGTTTTGGGAGAGGGTTTTGGGGGTGGGGAAAGTTGTTAAGGGGGAGAGCAGAGGAGAAGGCCCCCTGAGAGGAGCGGAGATTGCGTGAGGGGGGGTTATCGGGAAAGAGTAGTGCGAGAGGGTATGGAGGGGAGAGGTGATGGGGAGCCTTGTATGTAGGGTTAAAAACTTAAAAATTTAAAATGCCGGGAAATTTGGAACCATTTAAAGGGATTGGCGGGGGGGAGGGGCAGGGGTTTAGCGAGGAGAAAGGGGGGAATAAGGGGGGAGCAAAGGGGGTGTTAAGGGGGGGCCCAACAGAAAAGGTTTGTTGCAGTAGTCTGGCGGGAGAGGGACAAGGGGAAAATGGCCCAGCTTTTTTTTTATTTGTCAGGGTTGAGGAATGAGCAGTTTGGGGAGAGATGTTTTTCAGGTGGGGGCCGGCGGGCAGAGGTAAGGGTTTTTGGATGTGGGGTTTTTAAAAGGGTTTAGAGCGGAGTCGAGGGTTTCCCCCCAAAGGAAAGCGGACTGCGGGACCGGTGGGGGTTTTGGGGGAAGCCATTGACTGTAATAGGAGTTAGGGGCGGGGGGGTAGAGTTGGATGGGGGAAAAGATGATTTCTTTTTTCTCTACTTTTTTGTTTTAGGGGGACTGAGGAAAAGAAGGGGGGAAATGGAGGAAGACCGTCAGGGATCCGGGGGGGGGAAAGGAAAAGGGGACGTCTGGGGCCGGAGATGTAGAGTTGGGTATCGTCGCATACAGGGGGGTAATAAAAAAGCCATGTGAGGTATGAGTTTGACCGGGGGCCAAAGGGGTTTGTAGTTAGAGAAGAGTAGGGGGGCAGGACTGCCCCTTTTGGGGGACCCCGACAGAAAAGAGGGGGGTGAGGAGGTTTGGAGCGAGAATGAGAGACGTGAATTCCGTTTCGTGGGGAAACCGAGGGACCCGGGAAAAAGGAGGTTAAGCCCCGTGATGACCCGGGGGGAGGAGAGGATTTTTTTTGGCAGGAGGGAAGGGTTTCGGACATGTCAAAGGAAAGAGGACGGGTCTAAGAGGGGAGCAAGAGTGGGTGACGTGAGGTTTTTGGGCAGTTACTAGATCTTTAGTGCCCTTTGGGTTTTTGGGGGGGGTTTTTCTTTTTAGAGTGGTTGGGTGGGGAAAACCCGGGATTGCGTGGGGCAAAGGGGAAAAAGGTTGGAGGAGAGGGGGGGGGGGGGGGAAACAGCTGAAGTTTGACTTTTGTGCTGAGGAGTTTGGAAGCAAAAGGGAAGCAGTGAGATGGGGCGATAGTTGGACAGAGAGGGGGGGTTTAAAGGGTTTTTTTTTTAAAGGATTGGCTTGAAAGAAAGCGTGTTTAAAGGCAGAAGGGAAAAATGCCAGGGTTAGTGATAGGTTGAAGGAAGGGGGGGCTGGGGGAAAAAAAGGGGTTGGGGGGGGGGGGGGGAAAAAAAAAGGGGGGGGGAAAAAAAAAGGGGGGGTTTTTTGGGGTTTTTTGGGGGGGTTAAGGGGGGAAAGGGGAGTTTGCAAGGGTAAAGGGGGGGTGGGGGGGGCCAATTTTTTTGGGGGGGATCTTTAAAAAAAAATTTGGGAAAATTTTTGGGGGGGGGGGGGGGGAGGGGGTTGGGGAAAAAGGGGGGGTTTTTGTTGGGTTTGGGGGGGGGAAAAAAAAAAATAAAATTTGGGAAAAAGGGGGGGGGGGGGGAAAAAAAAATTTTTTAAAAAGTTTAAAAAAAGGAAATTTTTTTGGGGGGGTTTTTTTTAACCCTTTTAAAAAAAAAACCCCCCTTTTTTTTTTTTTGGGGGGGTTTTTTTTTTTTTTTTTTAAAAAAATTTTTTTAAATTTTTTTTAAAAAAATTTTTTTTTCAAAAAATTTTTTTAAAAAAAAAAATTTTTTTAAATTCCCCCCACCCACCCGCAGCCCCCCCCCCCCCCCCCCCCCCCCCCCCCCCCCCCCCCCCGCCCCCACCCCCCCCCCGCCCCCCCCCCCCCCCCCCACCCCAACCCCCCCCCCCCCCCCCGCCCCCCCCCCCCCCCCCCCCCCCCCCCCCCCTCCCCCCCCCCACCCCCCCCCCCCCCCCCCCCCCCCCCCCCCCCCCCCCCCCCCCCCCCCCCCCCCCCCCCCCCCCCCCCCCCCCCCCCCCCCCCCCCCCCCCCCCCCCCCCCCCCCCGCCCGCCCCCCCCCCCCCCCCCCCCCCCCCCCCCCCCCCCCCCCCCCCCCCCCCCCCCCCCCCCCCCCCCCCCCCCCCCCCCCCCCCCCCCCCCCCCCCCCCCCCCCCCCCCCCCCCCCCCCCCCCCCCCCCCCCAACCCCCCCCCCCCCCCCCCCCCCCCCCCGGGGGGGGGGGGGGGCCCCCCCCCCCCCCCCCCCCCCCCCCCCCCCCCCCCCCCCCCCCCCCCCCCCCCCCCCCCCCCCCCCCCCCCCCCCCCCCCCCCCCCCCCCCCGGGGGGGGGGGGGGGGGGGGAAAAAGGGTTTTGGGTTTTTTCGGGGGGGGGTTTGGGGAAAAGGGGGGGGGGGGAAAAGGGGAAAGGGGGGTTTTTGGGGGGGGGGGGTTTTTTGGGGGAAAAATTGGGGAAAAAAAGGGTTTTAAAAAAGGGGGGGGGTTTTGGGGGGGGGCCCCCGGAAAATTTTTTGGGGGGGCCGGGAAATTTTTTTAAAAAAATTTGGGGGGGGCCCGGGGTTTTTGGGCCCGGGGGGTTGGGGGGGTTTTGGGGGGGGGGAAAGGGGGGGGGGGTGGGTTTTTTTCCGGGGGGGGGGTTTTGTTGTAAAAAGGGGGGGGGGGGGGGTGTTGGGGGGTTTTTTTTTTTTGGGGGGGGGGGTTTGGGGGGTTTGGGGGTTTCGTTTTTGGGGGGGGGGGGTGGGGAAAAAGGGGGGGGGGGTTTTTTTTGTTTTTTTTTTTTTTTTGGGGGGTGGGGGGGGGTTGGGGGTTTTTTTGGGGGGGGAAGGGTTTTTTGGGGAAATTTTTGGGGGGCCCCCCGGGGGGGGGCTTGGGGGGGCTGGGGGGTTTTGGGGGGGGGTTTTTTGGGGGGGGGAAAAAGGGGGGTTTTTGGGGGTGTGTTTTGTGGGGGGTTGTTTTTTTTGGGGGTTTTTTTTTGGGGGG
>JAODAL010026232.1:0-57145 GCA_025379985.1 Phyllomedusa bahiana
TTTTGTCACTATTTTTTACTATTTGCCATGGGCAAACTTAAACTCTATCATTCCCTTATCTATTAAACACAAAAAACGAATTTTTTAAATTGTATCTAACTCTAACCTCTATACACACTATTTAAAAAACCTGACTCATACTCATTTTTTAACCCTTTTTGCTTTCTAAAAAGGGGGAATAACCCCCTTTCTATCACAAGTCGGGGGAACCCCACCTTTAAAGGGAAGCCTTTATATCTATAGCAAAGACTAGCTTTCAGTAAGGGATCCCAAGGCAACTACTTGGAAACCCGTCCCTAATCTCTAGAACAGAACAAATAAGGCCCCCTTTGGACACCGTCGCAGCAGGTAACACTTGTAGAAAGGTGAAAAATCACTTTAAAACCCTCATGCCTGACCTCGCCGACATTTTTTCGCCACTAACCGGTTTTAAAACAAGGCTTAGGGGTCCGATCACATGTGGTCTGACTCACTTCCTTTATTCATTTTTAGGTAAAACACCCTTCAGGGTGCTCACCAATTAGCCATCAGAGAATCCAAAAAAAGCCCACTCCCCCTTCCGCGCGCTCACACTCAAAACATTCCTGCAAAGCGCCACCATGCTCTCAGACCCAAAAACCTTTCAGTAAAATTCCGCCATCCCCAAACGGGCTTGCCCCGTTGTATGGTACCTTTGATATAGAGCTAATGAAATGAAGCTATACTTAAAAAATTGGCACATTCTAAAGGGCAGATCCAGTTTTTCTCTGGGTGATTTCTAAATACCATTAAATTTTTAGAAAGAAGAAATCTTAGGGAGAATTTTGTACATAGCCATTTTTAGGGAGTGGCAAAAAAACAGGGTTGCAGTCTCCGGGTAGGCTCATATCCCTGTGGCAACTTTTCATTTGTCCCCATTCATTGGAAAGGTGAGTGGGCTTTATGGATTCTTGAGGGCAATTTGGGTGAGCCCCTAAGGGTGTTTCCCTAACATGAATAAAAGGAAGTGAGCCAGAACATTTTGATCGGACCTCTAAGCCTTTTATAAAGCCGGTTTAGCTGGCGAACATTCGGCGAGGTCGGGCATGACTTTTTTAATTTACTCCACCTCTGCTACAAGTTAAACCTCGCAGAGGGTTGTTTTTTCAACAAAATGTATTGGTGCGCCCGATGCATTTATATTGCCATTACTAATGGCTGTTATGTTCTCTGCTATTCTGGTCTTAACTTTTCTTTCAGTTCATCCTATATAGGTTGCAAGATATGCAAAGGATATTGTATACAACATGAGTTATATTGCTGTTTATAAAGTTGTGTATTTTGCATACCCTGTTATTGAGACTGTCTGTAAATTGAGATTTCTTTACTGTATATTTATATGTTGCATCTCTGTCCATTACAGGGATACCATCTCTTTTGAGTTAACCAAATTTCATTGTTTTTCCTTTGGGAAAAAAATCTAGGTGACATAATGTCACCCAAAGTGTCATTGCGTTTTGCCGTGCACATGATACCACTACCCAAAATTTTCAATAAACATCATCCTGATGCAATATGGGTAAAAAAAAATGAAAAAAATCCTTTTAATATCTCCAACGTCTCTACTAAGTTGTAAAAAAATTGTTTGTCATCTGTTAAAGTTTGACTAGTTTTTCTCTTATTATTCTTATTGGCTAACCATTTAGATCGATCAAGTTTAGAGACTAGACTATGAGCTCTTGATATCAACCAGTAAGGATATCCTCTCTTTTATAAACCGATTTTCCATGTCCTGACTAGTTTTTTGGCAATCTGGTATGTTACTGCAAGCTCTCTTTGCCCATATGAGTTCACCCATAGGAATCGCTTTGATTGTGCTGGAGGGGCGGTGGCAACTATCTGCTTTAAGAATTGAATTAACAGATAGTCGTTTGCGGTACAAATTAGTTTTAATATGTTCTTGTAGACCATCCCCTTCTAAAGTGATATCCAAGAATGGCATTTTTAGAGGATCATATTGACCCATAAACTCTAAATTCAAGTCATTACAGTTGATGTACTCCAGAAACTCGGGAAATATAAATAGCATTGCCTGTGCTTTTCACACAATCAGTAGGTCATCTATATATCTTCCATATCACAAAATCAGAGGCGTAACTTGAAACTTATGGGCCCTAATGCAAATAGGGAAATGGGGCCCCTCAGTTACCATGTGCCATTGACAATGCTGTGGCAGAAGGGCTTTTACGGCCAACTCAGACTGCAGGGCCCGGTAGCGACTGCTACCTCTGCACCCCCTATAGCTATGCCCTTGCACAAAATATCATCCAAATTTCATTGGAATGGGAGCTGCAGCATGGACCAGGACCGCAACAGGGACAGGAACTGGGACACCCGTGGTGGCACGGACTGGTCTGCGGTCCGAGGCGGGTACCTCAGCATGCACCAAGACAGTTTAGTGCCTCCATTCAACCTATAAATAGAAAGTTGTTTTAAAGGTTGTTTTACCATGCCCCTGTACATTTGCCTCTGATATGCAGCTGAGCCTCAGCTTAGCGTGCAAGCTGTTCAAGACATTGAGGGAGATGGTTGGATGATGGCTATGTAATATGTATCTAATAAATTGTAATGGAAAATAGAAAAGTAGCAAGGCCATGCCAATGATAGTGAATGTAAAATGACTTTCAAATACTCAATTAATGGAATATAGAATTTGACAATAGCTGATGTCTGTGCTTGTTGTTCCGAGTATTTGTCTCATGGGGCCATCGACGGAGGTTGACACAGTTATACATTAACTGTATATCTGTTTAATAGCATACATCTATAATCTATAGGGAGTTGCATGCACTTCTCTAATCCTAACATTAACCGTCACACATCAGAAATGGCATGAAAATAAAAGCAAATTTAGTGTATGTCTCCCAAAGGAAGAATGTTCCCAGCTGAATGAGAAGTAGTATTGCCTCTCTTAAAAGGACAAGGTTTTAATAATGTGATGTTGTACTGTTCTGTGTGTTCACTTGCAGCCAGGGCTGGGACAAGGTATTCTGGTGCCCTAGGCAAATAAGGCAGAAAGCGCCCACCTCCAATGGAAAATTCAGTCCACTCCATACTTCATTGCGCCCCCTTTTTTGCCTGGGATGAAGTGGCACCCTAGGCGGTTGCCTACCTTCGCCTACCCATCGTCCTGGCTCTGCTTGCAGCATGCTGCTTCAACTACTTTGCAGACTGTTAGGATTTATCCTTTTTCATTTCTCTCTACACAGTACATTAACATTGGCAGTATATATTGCAGTCTTCACTTATTTATCTACATAGAAACTGTCAAAAAGCAGTTAATGAACTTACAGTTCTTATAATGTGAATATATCATATTTTAAATACATAGTAAAGTCCTGATGTTAATGGGGTTACTATAGGGACTAGGTTCACACGGCTTAATTGCGGGACTTAATTACGACCCGCAATTACGCCGTGTGGCTGGGGGCGGGAGCAGGGGGCCGGCATCTCGCCGGCCCATAGACTTATATTACCAGCGGCGCGTATACGCCGCTGGTAATTCACATGTCACTTATCTCCCCCCTCGGCGTATTTGCCGAGCAGGAAGAGGAAACGTAATCCATGGTTCTCTATGAGAACTGTGGATTACCGTAATGACTGGGACGTTTTCAGCCCGTAATTTGCGCACTCCGGCGCATAATTACGGACTGAAATACGACCAGTTTTAAGCCGTGTGAACATGGTCTTATACTTTATAAATTATGGCAAACTTTGAAAAAAGTGGGGGTCCAACCTTTGGGACTCACACTCAGAATGAATGGGATGTTGTGCTGGTATAGATGTTAGATCGCAGGTTCTGAAACTTATTTGGCCTGCTGTCCCTTTAAAAAAAATAAATTACTCAGTACCTCCCTGGAAATCTACCTTCTTCCATTCAAGAACTGCACATTGCCCCCCTTAAATGGAACATAACATTGCTATGTATAGTTTGAAGTTCCGCTCTAGGAGGGTGATAAGAGGCTCCTATAGTAATAGATGTGTCTACTGGGCCTGTACGCTATTCAGGAGACAGGTCCATCCAGTACTATAGGAGCATTCACTCACCCACTCACCTCCCCAAATGAAGCAGAAGCTGTCTACTCTCCTCCCCTTACAGCAGGAACCACTCACACACCTAATCTACCAGAGCAGGAACTGCCCATTCAACTCACCTAGTAGAGCAAGAGCCAACCATTTACCTCCATTAACAAGGCAGGAGCCGCCCACCCTTCTAACCTCACAGATCAGGAGCAGGAGTCATCCATCCGCCTTCTCTAAAAAAGCAGGATGGGATGACCTGAATGGAACATCATCACTTCCTGTTCTGTAAATATTATTGAAAAGAAAGCAAAAGAGGCATAATGTATACAGCAATATTTAATAAATACTTATAATATAATGTGCTGAATGAGCAAAAATTAAATGAGTTGGACAACCCCTTTAACTTTGTTACACAACAGATGAACATATATGAATGTTTTTCAAAATTTGCTTCTTTTTTTATACTTGTACTACTCCCTTATTTTTATTTAACATCTCTGAATTGCATCTGTGGCTGCCACTGCTACCACTTGATCACCTCCACAGGGAGAAAAGAACTCAGAAAGAACACTGTGGTACTGTAGACTGAATTCCTTTTCAGAATTTTAAGCAATAAACCAAAATGTAGAACTTTTATTATTATAACACCTTTATTAGGAATTCCCTAACATTATGATTTTATGTGTACTCTTAGCATTTATATGCTATCTATTTATCTATCTATCTATCTATCTATCTATCTATCTATCTATCTATCTATTTACACCTATCTCCTTGAGCAGGGTGTCTCCTAGTTCTCAATATGGCACAGTGCCTCCACTCAAATCTTGATATAAGCTCTCCTGGTAGGCAAAAGGAGATTTCTCTCCTGCCGGGGTCAACTTGGAAAACCCCTGCCAAAGCTTAATACACACTCATTGTATTAAGAAAATGGGGTTTGCATGGATTGGACTTGTTTTTCTCCGGGATGCAAAAACAGATTAAGCATACTTGCCAACTTTTGAAAGTGGGCATCAGGGAGATTTGAAGGTGTGACACACAAAGCCCTCTTGGTGTTGAGCTACACCCACTCCACCTAACTGTGTAACGGCTCTGGAAGAAAGCTAAATTAGGTTTTGGCGACACCCAGCTTTCCTTTAGGTTGGATTGCCTATTCAGCATCCAGCAGAGCTGGGAGATACCACTATACCAGGCATCCTCAAACTGCGGCCCTCCAGCTGTTGGGAAACTACAACTCCCATCATGCACTTATATAATCTATAACAGTGGGAATGATGGGAGTTGTAGTGTCGCAACAACTGGAGGGCCGCAGTTTGAGGATGCCTGCACTATACTATAACTAAACCATTATTATTATTATTATTATTATTATTATTATTATTTATTTTAGAGCACCACCATTACACTACTTCCAATATTTCCACCATACAGTGATTATATAGTGGTAGATATCAGTCTATGCAGACATATACAGTAAGGGAGACATGTATGAAAACTGTCTTGGTCTAAGACTTTCTTTGTTGCCCATAACAACCAATCAGAGCTCCCCTTTCATTTTTCCAGAGCACTACATGAAAGGGGAGCTCTGATTGGTTGTTATGGGCAACAAAGAAAGTCTTAGACCAAGACAGTTTTCATACATGTGGCCCTAAGTGACTACAGTGCAGTCACACATCTAGGGACTCACTGGAGACATCTTCTATGACAGAAATTTTTATTTTTCCCTTTTCGTCTCCATCCTGTCCAGACTGTCATGATGTCCTCTCCTGGCCACAATCCATCCTTTCAAAATT
This sequence comes from Phyllomedusa bahiana, assembly GCA_025379985.1. Classification (NCBI taxonomy): domain Eukaryota; kingdom Metazoa; phylum Chordata; class Amphibia; order Anura; family Hylidae; genus Phyllomedusa; species Phyllomedusa bahiana. The sequence goes on from JAODAL010026232.1 coordinate 5,835, forward strand.
TACCACACAAACATCTTAGAATTCTATTTTTTTTAGCACCTCCCCACCTATGCTCATCTCTGTACAAACTCCACATAAGGTGATAGGTGGGGAGGTTATGGTGTGATAGGTGGAGGTGAGAGGACTGTGGGGTATTAGGTGGGAAAGTTATGGGGTAATAGGTGGAGGTGAGAGGACTATGGGGTATTAGGAGGGAAGGTTATGGGATGATAAGTGGAATGATTGGTGATGGTGAGATGATTATGGGGTATTAGGACCACCCCCCTGGAGATTGTGCTGTGGCTGTGGTCTGTACCCCCTAGAATCATATTGTGCAGGTTGAACGCCGTACCCTGCACTACCAGAAGATCTGTCACAGCCATGATCTTCAGGGGTGCTGGAGATGGAGTTTAGTATTGTCATGTCTTTTTTTAATGTTCTTATATTCATACAGGTTTCCCCTTTAGACCAAGTTGTCCGACCAGCATTGGATTGATTTCTTTAATAAAATGGTGAAAAAGTTTTTTTTGTGCAATTTGTGTGTATTTTTTTTCCATATAATTCTAGTGATAGTAATGGCGGTATCTGAGAGGCGCCTCTTCATTATTATCGCTTGGGCTTGGAGTCAGCCAGCCGTAATTTTGTCACCCCAAAGCTGATACTAACCCCATGTCACTATTACCCCAGTACCCACTGCCTCGGCGGTAACGGGAAGAGTCGTATAATCAACAGAAGTGGACCCTCTAAAGTGATGGTCCGCTTCTGCTGACTGTAATTTTTGGAGTGGGAAATGACCAGTGTTAATGAACCTTTCCCATTCTAATAGTATCAGGCTGCAGCTGTTGGTTTTACCTTGGCTGGTTGTGTATATTGGAGGGACCCCACGTTGTTTTATTTTTTTCAAAAATCAATTATTTATTGAGAATCCTGAAATGGGCAACTCTTGCAATCATTACAGTGGATGCCCGTGTGCAGATTCTCATTAAATAAATAAATTTTTGGAAAAATATGACATGGGCCCCCCCCCCCCATTTTCCATAACGAGCCAAAGTAAAACCGACAGCTGCAGCCTGATACTATCAGAATGGGAAGAACCATTGATACTCGTCCCTTCCCATTCTAAGGGTATGTTCACACGGTGTATTGGAGCACGCATGGTACGTGCCGCAATACACCAGGTGTTTTGGAAGCATGCGCTGATCAGCACCTTAATTTCAAAGCACGGGGGGCTGGCGCCCGGGCAGCCCTATTGACATGCATTGTCTGAGGCGCATAAGCGCCGCTAACAATTGACATGTCACTTTTCTCCCATGGCGTACAAGACAAACGTATTGTACGCCCGGGGAGATGACACGTAGCTCATAGCTCTCCATGAGAGCTATGAATTACCATAATTGCGGCACGCATTTCAACGCATATAAAGCGCAATATGCGACAAAATATGCGCGCAATTACGCTTACAGATAAGCCGTGTGAACATACCCTTAAAATGCCAGCCTGCAGCTGCTCCAGAAGCAGACCATCACATTAGAAGGTCTGCTTCTGATAGTTACCGGCTCTTCCCAGTACCCCTAGTGCATTGGGTACTATCACTGGAATTATATGGAAAAAAAACACACACAAATTGCACAAAAAAATCTATTTCAATAAACATTTCCCAACTATAACCTTCTTTAACCATTTCATTTGAAAAAATAGATCCAAGATTGATCTGAGGTAGTCCACTGAATCCGAAGTAGTCCAAACAATAAACAAACATTACACCCATATATACATATAGGCAGAATAACCTATTCAGCATCCAAGAAAGTTGGGTGACACCCATCTCCCACAGGTAATATCCACCTTTCTATGATAGGAATACTGGGTGCCACCTCTGAGGGATGGAGTGTCACCCAGCTTTCCTGGATGCTGAATAGGCTATTGCCAAAGGCAATCGCCAAAGTCTGTCCCCTGGCGCCTGTATCCATTCCCCTGCAGCCGCCATAGACAGACTGCAGGAGCAAGTGACAGGAGACAACCTCTGCCTGTGTGGCCTGTCTCTTGCCCCATGTGACTGCCAGAGACAGACCTCAGGGGGCAGGAGACAGGAGCAAGGGACCGGAGACAAGGGGACAACTCCTGCCCCCTGCGGTGTGTATCCAGCCCCGTGCAGCCGCCAAAGACAGACTGCAGGGGGCTGGAGACAGGGAGCAGAGGGTAAGTTTTACACCCTGTGGTCTTCTCCTGCCCATTGAGACTGCCAGAGACAGACTGCAGGGTTCAGGAGACAGGAACAAGGGGCAGAAGACAAGTAGGCAACTCCTACACCATTGCACACTCAAACACAAACACCTCTTCCCCACACTCCAATGCACACATACACCCTTCCCCCACACTCCAATACACACCCCTCACCCACACACTGAAACACACACATCCCTCCCCCGCACACTCAAACACACACCCATCCCTCCCCTCAGCACTCAATCACACCCTGAGCCATCCCCCATCCCCCCCCCCCCCACACACAACCCCTTGGTGTGGTTTGGAGGAGGGGTGGAGCTTTGCGAGTTGAGAACATGAAGGCTATATTCACACCGCTTAAACTGGGATGTATCTCGCCCCGTATTTCGCGCTATACTGCGCTAAATACGGAGCGAGATACGTCCCAGTCATTACGGTAATCCACAGTTCTCATACAGTACAATACGAGGAGCTGTGAGATAAGTGACATGTCAATTACTAGCGGAGAGTACGCGACTCTTGTAATGAATGTCTATGGGTCCGGTGAGGACAAACATGACAATGCAGCCCCAGCAACCAATGCCGCTGAAGGGAGATGGAAACCCAACCATGCCAGTCAGAATATGCACGATTGAGGCAGAAGGTAGGGAATTTATGTTAAACCATAGCATTTTCATAATACAATCATATTACAAAGCTGATAATATTTACGGTCCCCATATTCTGAACTACAGATGTAGCAGAACTAAAAAGAACAGATAATGCACCGTGATATCAGGACTCAGAGTGTTATCTCTTCTTTCTCACTGCTTTTCAATGGTTCAATGGCCTTTGTTTACAGATGAGAACAGATAACACAAAAGCCGTGATATCACGGTCAACCTAGACTCTGCTACATCTGTATGATCTGTGGAGTGAGAAAACCCCTTTAAGCTATTGCTGAGCAGTTTTCATGGAAGAACTTGCTAAATTATGGCACATCCATCAGGTAATACTGCTGCCATGAAAACTGTACTTTACATTGTTTATGTAGTTGGTACACAGAAAAATGACATCCATATGAATGCTAGGCCCAACACATTGCCGGCTTGCCTTCTTCCCATTGTGCATCCTGGTCATCTCTTCCCCGAAGGACACACACGTACCCATTTAGAAAAGAAAACATGAGACTATGTCACCTTTTTTATTGCTACATAGGCCAAGTCTGATTCTCCTGTACCCATGGTAGGCACTTTCAGCGATGGACTGGGGTAGCCCGCACACTCTGACCAGACTGCAGGTATGCAGCCCCAGAAACCAAAAGCTGCGTTGATCTGTGTGATAACCCATCTATCATAGCCAATAGTAACTTATTCAGGAAATTGTGCTACATTTGCTATTCTGTGGGACTGGACCAGATGGGCTCCCATATTCACCAATGAGCATAGCCCTGTTGGTAGTTCAACAATTGTCCTTCCTTGGGCCACTTTTGGTAACAATTTGCCACTGCACACCAAGGACACCCCCACAAGACCTTTTAGAGATGCTCACACTATCATCTAGCCATGTTTTTTTTTTATCCTTTATCAACTTTTTGCCAATTTTTCTCACTTCCGGCACATCAACTCCAAGAACTGACTAGTCACTTGCTGCCACATAAATTAACCACTTGGTAATTGCCATTAGAAAGACATCATCAATATTAATTGAGTCATCCCGTTTAATGTTATGGCTGACTGGTGTATGCTTTCAGTATAGCCCATACTTTATAATTAAATTTGTTCTAATTGTGTGAGTTTCTGGCTTTATTATTTTTTTATGTGCTGCAATTTTCTGCTAGAGGGCAAAGTGTCCATTCCACTCTTTGCAAAGGATATGGTGTCTTATTGATTATTGGACTTAATTCTAAAGGGTTTGCCCTTTTCCCTGCAATCTTAAATGTATGTGTTATATCCAAGGATAACTAAGACAAGGACCTCTCTTCTCTATGTATAAGTACAAGACTGAAATAGATCCTAGATTATTAGAAAGGTGAATTCATCATTAAAAATACTGTGCAACCATATTCACTGATCCTCTGCATGCTCAGGGTAAGTGATTGACCTCCATAATCTAATGGCTAGTATGAGATACAGTATATTGTTGACTGCTTTTAAATAATGCTTCACTTTTCCCCGAGTGCTACCTTTGTTTTCCATATTTCATCAAGCCCTTATGTCCTTTTCATGTTCTCCATCTTCCATTTGCGGCCCCCCATCAGCGATGCCCCCTGTCAACAGTAACCTTGCTCGCTTCAAACCGAGGCAGCCGGGATAAGATTAATGACTTGGCTGTAAGTGAGCGTAGCCCATGGATCACTCTGTGATGGAGCGGCTGAAAGCTGTATATTCTCCTCCCTTGTCACAAATAGAGGGCCCATCTCACTCAAAACAGCGGTCTTGTCATGAGTTCTGTGATAAAGGACGCAAGCTGCTATAGTTTTAATACACTTGTTTCCGAATTGTGGTTTACAGCCATGAGGCTACTATATAAGTGTCGTTGTCCAAAGACTGGTAAAAGGTGAACATTTTTGTTAACCCAATGTTGTCTGGTGCAGTATAGATGAGATGTACATATGGTGTGTATAAACAAGCTGTCACTACAGGACGACACTAATCTAGCACAATTTATGAACACATTCTAATGGACAAGCAAATTAAACTGACTGAATAATTTCATTGAAAGGGTCAGGGAGGGCCTGAATAAAAAAATTATACAGCCACTTTTTCCTCACTGCTGCTGCTTCGGAGCTCCCTGGGATCTGATCCACTTCACTTCCGGGGTCTTCTCCCAACATATAGGCTCACATTCCACTCACATACAACAGAGCATGACCTTTTTCTGTGTCTTGGGAAGAAAACTCAAAAGGAAAAAGAACCAGAACCCTGGTGCTGCAGTGACAGAAGACAGGTAGGTAAGCAGATTTTTTTGCCCAATTTTTTTTAACTGCACTACCCCTTTAAATAAGGAACAGAAAAAATGGTGATTGCTCAGAGGCCTCCACAATCTATGGGCTTCCAACATACACTACCTACAGGCTTCCGTGTTATACACTCCTAGTTGCTGGACATGGTTTTTACTAAACATTTAAAGTACTACCAACCGTAAAAAGGTTTTATTATATTAAAAGAAGACTATTTTGAAGCTTTTACTATATGCATTATTAAAAGTTTGGAGTTCAATTTTCCCGGCTGCATTGCTGACTAAAAGAAATTGTTGAAAGGGTCTGTATGTCTATTGCCTTATGGATAAACAGATGCCAGATATCTAACCGAAATGTTATCTCCTGGTTGCGCCAAAGTTAAGGTGTATTGAAGAGGTGTTCTCATCATGCTATTTCACAGAGTCTGCTCTTCACAGCCAGCTTCAGGGTCCCACTTCCTATTCAGGCTGTGGGTGGTTCTACAGCAGTGACTGACTTTTCAGCTCTACTATTCCGAGCTGAGCCTATTAGAGAAACATTGATGACAGAGGAATTTTAACAGCAGGACAGAAGGCTATAGAGCTCTAAAGGATTACAATTTGTTAGAAAGGCACATTTTTTTCTGATAAGACACAGCAGTGAACCTACCATCCTGGTCAGGGATGCTGACGTAAATAGAGATGGTTGGTAAGTAGAGACATTTCTGTAAACAGGCAGGAGATAATGACTATAACTCTGAAATGAAACAGACACAGAACAGCAATGTGGTAATTTGGTAAAAAGCTTAATTTACCTTTGCCTACATGTTTAAAGCTAATCAATGAGATGGGAATACCCCTTTTAACTCCAATGTACTGGACCTTGTTACCTCACCGGCAGATATTAGAGCAGTAGGATTGCTTCTATACATATTTGTTTTCACCAAGAAGGCCTGTCATCCAAAATGCGTAAGCGAAGTGTTGATTACATGTCATATTTTTTCTGACCTAAAATGTCAGTTTTAATTGATTTTCAATAAAAGCTTATACTTGTTTCCGTACTTAAGTGCTGCATTTTAGCTTAATGCAAGTTTGCATCGCTCTGTGGCCGACAGCATCCGTGCACTGAATGGATTCTAGGACTGTTATCTACCAAATTTATGGTGAGCATTTTTCTGTCTATTCTTCTATTTTGACTCGTAAGCTCTGATTGACACCCCCCCCTCAATTGGTAACACCCCTCTGACAGAGTGCTCATGCAGTTCTAGCAGGAGTAAAAGGGAGACCAAACAACATGGAGATCTAAGGAAACATGCTCCAGAAGTTTTATTTTGCGGGGAACACTAGTATTTTCTTAAACAAACATGTTGGGATTAACCACAGTTCTTAAGATATTAAATGGGTCCACAGACAGCAGCTCACTATCAGGGAAGCCTGGACTTCCTCTGAAACCTGTGAAATATGCCCACTGCTCCTGGGTTCTGTCATCTCCACCATTAAACTGGATCCAGTTGGCAAAAAGTATCAGGATTTAGAGTACACAGGTGCACATGACATCATGACACAAGCAAGTGCCCGAACCCGGCAGCAGAGGCGAAATGACTCAGGAATAAATAGTGAAGTATGCCACCAACTCCAGAGACACTATCAAGTAATATTTCGGAATCATCAGCTACCAGGAGTTGGTCACTACAGATTTTTGCCTAGTGGTCTATAGCATCTTCATTTGGCCCTGACGTAAGTTTTTTTCTGCTAAATACAAGTAATTTTAGCTAAACACAAACCTCCTTTTGACTATAAACATTCAGCTGGTCAAAATATAACTCTAGACAGATATTCCACAATATCAATGCAGATTTTGCAGCTCTACACTAAGGGCAACATGTATGTACGGGGCTGCGCCAGTTATCTGGCTTCCTTATAATGCGCCTGAGATCGGGGGGGCGTTCTGGAGTCGTGTCGCACTACAACTGAAGTATTCTACACATTATTGACTTTAGTACGGCAAAACTACTGCTGGAACAGGTCGGCCAATTTAAAAGTGGTTTACATGAGACACAATTTGTAGCTAGAAAGCACTAAATCTATGACCTGCAGTAGAACAGGTTCATAGATTCAGGCGCATTCTATGCTTTTAATGCGCACAATAAAATTGTCACCAGGGTGCCAAAAATCATACATTACCATCCCTGACTTCTCGACTGTTGTATGTATAGCTCTCAATGAGCATTTCCAGCTTCTTGCTTCCTGGAGCCAGCTGATACATGACCATTGGGGCCCGGAAATTACAGACGCTGCTTATCAAACCCAAATCAGGTCTGCAGTGGCATCACGGTGTGTTTTTCTCCAATAATTCACACTGTAAATGCAGCTAATATATCAGCCCCAGTTACCATGAAAATCAGCAAAATAAATGAATAAATAAATAAATAAAAATAAAAAATAAAAACATAACAATTGCCCCAAAGGTCTTTTTCTGATCTTAGGGGAAAAAAAAATATATAAGATAATAAAAAAACACATACAAGAAATAACATTTTATTAAAAAGCACAAACAGACCACACTGCAACTTTTAACCTCGCCCCAAACAATCCTAAAACTTTATATCACCTATATATAAATGTTCATGATGGAGAAGTGACAAAATTAGAAAACATATTTTTCCTTATATTATTACATTAAAAAAATTCTAAAAATTACGTAAAAACTAAAGCCTAACATCACGGAAAAAAGCAATAAAATTAGAATAACAGAGCATGAAAAAGCATAATAGTGTCCAAACCTGTGTGTAGTAAGGAAAAAAGAAAATGTGCATTACCAGGAAAGAGGGGAAATGGTATGGTCAGAAACCGGTTAAATGGGTTTTGCCACGATCTAATGTTGACGTGGGATCCTCCAAAATGGGTATTTAATCACTTTTCTAACCAAATGTAATAAAAAAACGTGTAGCCTGTGAGAGCTGCAACCTTGCTTAGATGCCCTTAGTTTCCTCACTGTTAACATTAACCAGGAGCTGATCTGGCCACACTTGCGTTGTTTGCACTTCTTATCTGATGGCAGTGCACATGAATGAGCTTTGAAGGGAGGAGGATAACAAAGCCTGTGTCTGCTGTATAGAGAATCTGATGGTTGTAATGAAATTATATGAGTAAACATACAGACACTCCCTGCTCAGCCCTCCTCCGTCCTCCCCTGCAGCAGTTTATGAGCTGCCTGCTTGGATCTTATCTTCTCTCCTAAGCAGATAAGAGGGATAAAACAAAACCTGTAGAACTTTTTAAGCACAATTAAGTTATCCTCTGTGGTTTAGCCAAACAATGTTTGCTCAACTACAGAGACTGAATATCAGCCTCGGGCGTGTGCATGAGAGGTGGTGCGATGACATCACAAAGGAGGTAATTGTTTTTTTAAACACAGAAACACAATGCCCTTTTTCAAAGCTCAAGAGGACAGCTCAGCCTGTTAGGTGAGGAAATAGCTTATCACTTCTTAGTAAAACCCCTTTAAGATACTATAGAAACCTCAAGGGCAAAGTACTGGTTGGTTGTTGGATTGGAATCCTGAATGGTCATTTAGGAATAATTCTTAGTCTGCTGAGAAGTCCTATGTCCTGGGATATGCTGGGTAGTAGGTAGCTTAGTATATTTTCCACCCTTCCCTTTTCTATGTCACATTTGTTCTGCCTTCTATATGTCTTTCCTCTCCTTCCTTGTTCCTACTGTGTCTCCCTGAGACAGATGTTAATATATCTCCTGTTCTTGTACTGCAGTCCAAAGACTTCCCAGCTTCTCCTAACCCGATTCTGTCACGCGCTCCTGCTCCCTCCTGACGTACATTACATTGCAATAAAGTCCTCAGTGCGTAGGGCTGGCAGAGCAGGGGATGGGAATTTATCACTGCGGACTGAAGCATTGGCTCTTTCTATATTCCTCTAGTCTACTGGCAGCCTGTGCGCCGTAGAAAAGCACCAACGCCTCATCTGTGGCCAGCACTGTCTGCTTTATCAATTCATGTGCCAATGCTGTTGATGATTACACACGGCTGATGTCAGAGGCTGAGCTTTTAACCCTTTTTATCTAACGATGATTCTCTGTGTTCCCTAATCACAATATCAAGGTACAGTCATGGAAAAGTCCATTGAAAAAATTCTAAAGTGTGTTTAGTGCTATCATTGCTTTATATCATTTTAGAAATAAAGATCCCGACCCATTGATACTTGCAAACCATGTTCATCCCTGTCACATAGGTGGGGTAGAGATGGTTAGCCATAGGCCTCTACTTTGAGGTGAACATTCACCTTTCATCATAAGTCCAAAATTCTGTACTAATTCGTATTATTTATGGATTTATTTTTATACCTATAGTGATCGGAGTACCCTTTTTGTAATACAGATCTCCAAATCTCCTGCACAGACATAGATTTAAAGGGAACCTCTCAGGAGAGGAGATTCATGCTGCTCAAACCACGGGCAGTATAAAATCCTGACAGGCTCCCTTGTTACAAACATCTATGTTTTACTACAAAACACTGCGGCGTTTCACGGAAAAAATGTTAACCTGCGAGCTGGGAAAGGGAGAAGATTTACGCCTGGAGGTTCTCTGCTGGCTTCTCCTGGCCCAGTTTTGATTGACAGGTCTCTTCCTATACACAAATGATTTTATATTTCTTATGTACACATACCTTTTACCTGGCTGCATTTGTCTGACCATAGTCACCCCTGCAGCCATTTACACTTTAGGCTTTTTTATGCTTCTTTATGGAATCTTTCCAAATTTACTTCTAAAATCTTTTCCCTCTTTTTATTTCTCCTTTCAATGTAGCCAAAATGCATAACAGCAATATGCAATTCAAAAAGTCTGTTCATACATGAAGCAATACTCTGCATCAGGCATCCTCGAACTGCGGCCCTCCAGCTGTTGGGAAACTACAACTCCCATCATTGATTTTCTATAATCTATAACAGTGGGAATGTTGGGAGTCGTAGTTTCCCAACAGCCGGAGTGCTGCAGTTTGAGGATGCCTGCTATGCATCCTCTTATACTTCTTGAGCATGCAGAAGGGTACCACATGTCATCTCTAAAACATTATTGCCCAGAGACCAATAGAGGCACTATGATTATTATATAGGACAACATGTCCAAAAAAAGGCGCCGCCACTCCAGTTTTAAAGGCGTTGTCTTACTACAAGGATTGCTTTTTATGTTAAAGATCTTGCAAAAACAAGTCACTTTGCAATCTGTGTCCATTAACAGTATCCTACCTATTCCTAGATATCCCCTCTTGTATGGGCTGCATCAGCTCCTCAAGTCGCTATAGCTACAGACTTGTTTGCTCTCTCCTGATAGGCTGCCAGCACTGGTCACTATAGCTACAGACCTAGTGGCTCAGCAGCTCATCACTGAAACCGAGAAAACACGACTGAGGTATGATGAATTGTTGTCGTGAGACAACCCCTTTAAGGCACATTAAATCAGTGTAAAGTACGCCTGAATGAACAAACCTGTAAAAAATCTAGCATCTAGTATGCCTTGCATAGTGAAATTGATGCGCCTATCTAGGCGCATTGCAGAATTTAGGCAAATAACATATCATTGCTGGCTTATCTGATGTGTCTACTTTAGGTGCATTCAAATATGTCGTGCCTGGCATATAATACAGTTCATTTATATAGAGAATAGGATGTCAACAGTTTTTTTTTGGCACAAAGTACACCAAAAGATTGGCGCAGTCGTATTGGGACATGTCGGCCATAGTTTGTAAGGCTGAATAAAAACAGACGTCTATCCAGTTCAGCCTATTGTACTATAGTGTTGATCCAGAGAAAGGCAAAACCCCCATGAGGTAGAAGCCAATTGTCCTCATTTTAGGGAAAAAAAATTCCTTCCCGACTCCAATCTGGCAATGAGAATAAATTCCTGGATCACCAACCCTTCTCCAGAATCCTAGTCACTATAACTTGTTATATTATTACATTATTATGAACTCTGTAATTGAATTCACCATGACAAGTTCTTCTGGCAGAGAGTTCCACAGTCTCACCACTCTAACAGTAAAGAATCCCTTTCTATGTTTATGTAGAAACATTCTTTCCTCAAGACATAGAGGATGCCCCCTTATTCTGGATACAATCCTGGGTATAAATAGGTCTTGGAAGAGATCTCTATATTGGCCTTTAATATATTTAATACATATTTATTATGTCCCCCCAAAGCTGTCTTTTCTCTAAACTAAATAACCCTAATCTTGCTAATCTTTCTGGGTATTGCAGTCCACCGAATCCTTTTATTATTTTTGTTGCCCGCCTTTGAACCTGTTCAAGCTCTACAATGTCTTTCCTGTGAACCGGTGGCCAAAACTGTACATAATATTCCATGTGTGGTTTAACCAGTGACTTGTATAATGGGAGAATAATGTTCCCATCATGTGCATCTATGCCCCTTTTAATACACCCCATGATCCTATTTGCCTTGGCAGCTGCTGCCTGACACTGGCTGCTACAGTTAAGTTTACATGTAATCATGTAATGGATTTTTCCTCCCCATGTGCATAACCTTGATTTTATCAGTGTTAAACCTCATCTGCCATTTCTCTGCCCAGGCCTCCAACTTATCCAGATCCCTTTTTAATAACACATTATCTTCTATTGTGCTGATTACTTTACAGAGCTAAGTATCATCTGTAAAGATTGATATTCTACTGTGCAATCCATGTGTAAGGTCATTAATGAATATATTAAGATAATAGGGCCTAATACTGAGCCCTGTGGTACCCCACTAGTAACAGGGATTGAGTCTGAGTATGTACTGTTAACCACCACTCTTTGTTTTCTATCACCTACTTACAAACATTTTCCCCCAGTCCAAGCATTCTCATTTTACTTACCAACCTTTTATGTTTCACCGTATCAAATGCTTTGGAAAAATCTAGATATATGACATCCAATGCCTCACCCTGATGCAGTCTAGAACTAACCTCCTCATAGAAGTTGATGAGAGGGACTTTGGTGGGACTATTATGGTGGTATTAGTAGCGACCGAACAGTAAGAAACCATAAGTAAATGGAAAGTATTGCTTCACATGTAAATTTTCAAAGCAATGGACTTAGGTTGTCTTTTTTAATGGTTTAGTGATGTATTGCATTTTGGCAACATCTAGCTTGACTTTTTTTAATACAAAGACCAAGGGCCTATGTATGAAAACTGTCTAGGTCTAAAACTCACTTTGTTGCCCACAGCAACCAATCTGAGCGTCCCTTTCATTTCATATTGTGCTCTGGAAAAATTAGAAGGGCGCTCTGATTGGCTGCAATGGACAACAAAGTGAGTTTTAGACCTAGACAGTTTTCATACATGTGGCCCCAAGAGGTGGTAGGTATCCAACCCTAATTTCGCGCAGGACAAAACAACTGTACTACAATGTAATGTAAAAAAACACAGCAACTATCTTATAATCATTAGTAGAAAAACAAGAAAGCAAATATAATCATCTTAATTGGGTTTTGAAGATCACACACAACAATTTTTATAAAGCTGAATTGGAGAGAACTAATTTTGAGTGATTATTATCGACAAAGTTGAAATCGGCACGGTTTTTAGGTTGATCAGAATTTTTCGATCACGCGATAATTTAGGTGAAAATCTGCGCATAGACTATCGCGCCATTTTCCGCGCTTCCTGTCATTTTGGCGGCCAGCAAATCAGCTTAGAGAATAGAGCAGGGTGCCGCTGTGTGCGACGTCATGACTGGGATGTGTTTGGTTGTGATTGGCTAGAAAAATCACATGACCTCGTTTTAGATAGAACAGCCGTTACTGTTCAGCATCAGTGTGTGTCTGTGTGTCTTAAGAGCAGGACGTGTGCTCGGTCTCTCTCAATACAGCTCAGCGAAACTGTTCTTTGTTCACACAGACAACTATGCTTTTAGCTGTGAACATTAGAACATAGGTAGATTAGAGAATTTCAGTTTTTAGTTACTTAGGCTGAGAATTTTAAAGAATCATCTAGCGCTGCACAGCCGCAGGAGGGGGGGGGGAGGGTGCGGGCGAACATAGACAGACAGGCTGGCAGGCTTTTGAAAAGAGAGTGGATATTATGCAGCCCAGACTCTGCTTTGACCCTGCATTGAAATGGGTTTTTATTAACAGTTTTTGGCCAGTTTTTGGTGAAATATTAGCTTGTATTTTGTGCAGCCTGTACTTATATTAGGATACAGATCTTTTCTAGTAACTGCAGGTGTATTTCATAGGTGCAAAACTCACCTTTTATTATCTGTACATGATTTAATTAGTTTTTTTTTTTCACTTTGGTGCAGCTCAATTTTGTTCAAAGACCCACTTTGTACTTACAATAGGATACAGAACTTTTCTAGTCACCGCAGGTGTATTCATAGGTGCAAAAACCACGTTTTATTATCCGTACACAATTTAATTACGTGTTTTTCAATTTGCCGCAGCTCAGCTTTGTTCAAAGACCCACTTTGTACTCACAATAGGATACAGAACTTTTCTAGTCACCGCAGGTGTATTTATAGGTGCAAAAAACACATTTTATTATCCGTACACAATTTAATTCCGTGTTTTTCACTTTGGCGCAGCCCAGCTTTGTTCAAAGACCCACTTTGTACTCACAATAGGATACAGAACTTTTCTAGTCACCGCATGTGTATTTATAGGTGCAAAAACCACGTTTTATTATCCTTACACATTTCTATTAGGTTTTGTTCACTTTGGCGCAGGCCATTTTTGTTAAAAGACCCATCATGTACGGATATTACCATACAGAAATTTGCTAGTAATTGCTGTTGTATTTCATAGGTGCAAAAACCACCTATTATTATCAGCACACAATTTAATTACGTGTGTCACGGATGCCCCTGCGACCCTCGTCCCGAGTCGACGGAGATCCGAAACTCTGCAGGGGGTTCATCACCCAATGTTCTATGCACGTGGAGCTGATGGCTGACCAGTTCCTGTCCGAACGTGCGAAAGTGGCTTTCATGGTCAGCCTGCTCTCCGGGAAGGCCCTGGCATGGGCTACACCTCTGTGGGACAGGAACGATCCGGTGACGGCGGACCTACAGTCGTTCCTCAGTGAGTTCCGCAGTGTGTTTGAGGAACCAGCTCGTGCATCCTCCGCCGAGACAGCCCTCCTAAACCTACGCCAGGGGGATTTGTCCGTGGGAGATTATGCGGTGCAATTCCGCACCTTAGCCTCAGAACTGTCATGGAACGAGGCCGCTCTGCGCGGCACCTTCAAGAAAGGGTTCTCAAGCCGAGTTAAGGCAAGAGACATCCCATCTTCCCTCAGCGACTTGATCCGGTTGGCCACCCGCATTGATGTGCGCTTCATTGAACGGGAAGAGGAACTTCGGCAAGAGCGTCAGTTAGCACAACCTCGCCGGTTTCCTCGCCTGGCACCGGTGTTCCAAAGGCCTCCTGTGCCACAGTCGCCAACACCCACCGAGGAGCCAATGCAGGTTGATCGGGCTCATCTCACTGAGAAAGAGTTGGCCCAGCGTCGGCAAAGGAACTTGTGCCTCTACTGTGACAGCCCAGAGCATTTCCGGAGGAGTTGTTCCATGCTTCCCAAGCATGCGGGAAACTCCCGCACCTAGGTTCTGTGGGAGAGGCATTTCTAGGTGAAAACTCCTCCTCTCCACGCCTGTTGATGCCAGTACAGGTCATGACTGAAGCTGAAGTCTCGTTCCAAGTCCCGGCGTTTCTGGATTCGGGATCAGCCGGGAACTTTATCCATCAGTTTCTGGTGAAACAGTATTGTCTTCCGATGGTCCACCTGGAGAAACCGCTTGTTATCTCTTCAGTCAGCAGGGAGCTGCTTAGCGACACCATCCAGTTTGTCACCAAGCCATTGTCCCTCCACGTGGGGGCGCTACATAAGGAAGAGATCTCCTTCCACGTGCTGCCTCGCTCCATGCCGGCGGTCCTCCTCGGGCTTCCATGGCTGCGGCTCCACTCTCCTACGCTGGACTGGACGTCTGGAGAAGTAACTCGTTGGGGTCCCAACTGTCGGGGGCATTGTTTGGTGGCGCCTCGCCCGGTGCTTTCCTGCTCCCGCTCGACCCTTCCTAAGCCGCTGCCCGGTCTACCGCCTGAATATCTGGAGTATGCTGACGTGTTCTCTGAGAAACAAGCCGAGAGTCTTCCTCCTCATCGTCCATACGACTGCCCAATTGACTTACTGCCTGGTACCAGTCCTCCTCGGGGCAGAGTCTACCCCTTATCCGTTCCAGAGACACAAGCAATGTCGGAGTACATCCAGGAGAATCTCCAGAAGGGGTTTATACGAAAGTCTTCTTCTCCTGCAGGAGCGGGGTTCTTTTTCGTAGAAAAGAAGGACGGTTCCTTACAGCCCTGCATCGACTACCGGGGTCTAAACAAGATCACGGTGAAAAACCGGTACCCTCTGCTATTGATCACAGAGCTATTTGCCCGTCTGCGGGACGCAAGGATCGTCTCCTAGCTGGATTTGAGAGGGGCCTACAATTTGGTCCGAATCCGCAAGGGCGATGAATGGAAGACGGCCTTCAACACCAGAGATGGGCACTTTGAGTACCTGGTGATGCCCTTTGGACTATGTAATGCGCCTCCCGTCTGCCAGGAGCTTGTGAACGACATCTTCAGAGACCTCTTATACACCTGTGTAGTGGTCTACCTGGACGATATATTGGTGTACTCTCCTGACCTCGAAACCCATCGCAGCCATGTCCGTCAGGTGTTGAGACGTCTCCGAGATAACCACCTGTATGCCAAGCTGGGGAAGTGCCTCTTCCACCAAACCAGTCTTCCGTTTCTGGGATACATCATCTCTGACCAAGGCCTAAGGATGGATCCAGCGAAACTGTCGGCCGTGTTGCATTGGCCATGCCCAGTCGGCCTGCGAGCCATACAGCGTTTCCTAATTTATTCCTCACTTTTCAACGCTAGTAGCTCCTATAGTGGCGCTTACGAAGAAACACGCTAATCCGCGTAGCTGGCCCTCCGAAGCTGAGGAGGCATTCTCTAAGCTCAAGTCTGCCTTTGCCACAGCATCTACCCTATTGCGACCGGACCCCGCGAAACCCTTCACGTTGGAAATGGATGCCTCATCTATGGGGGTCGGAGCAGTTCTCACACAAAAAGAGCCCACGGGCAAGACAGTAACATGTGGCTTCTTTTCCAAGACCTTCTCACCGGCAGAGCGGAACTACACGATTGGCGACCGGGAGCTACTGGCTATCAAGCTGGCTTTGGAGGAATGGCGTTATCTGCTGGAATGTTCTCGCCATCCCATCTGCATCTATTCGGATCACAAAAACCTCCAGTACCTCCAGACGGCTCAGCGACTTAACCCACGCCAGGCTAGGTGGTCGCTCTTTTTCTCCCGGTTCGACTTCCAGATCCACTTCCGGCCCGCGGAAAAGAACGTGAAAGCCGACGCTCTCTCTCTTGCCTCCGACGTGGTGGGTGAAGAAACTACTCCTGGGCACATAATTCCCCCAGAACGTCTTATCTCGGCTATTCCAGTTGATCTCCGGAAGGTTCCCCCGGGGAAGACTTACGTAAGCCCTGCTCTACGCAGACATGTCTTGAAATGGGGACATTTCTCTTTGGTGGCCGGTCACCCCGGCGGCCGAAAAACATTCCTCTTGATATCCCGGTTCTATTGGTGGCCAGACCTCGTTAAAGATGTCAAGGACTTTGTTTAGTCTTGTAACTCCTGTGCCCGCAACAAGACGCCTCGTCACAAGCCGGCAGGCCTACTACATCCACTACCCATCCCTACTCAACCATGGACTTTGTAAGATGACTGGTCCAACTTGCTGCCGTGGGCGGAATTCTCTTACAATTCCCTAGACTCGGAGTCCGCGGGGGCTTCTCCCTTCTTCATCGTATATGGTCTGCATCCCCGCCCGCCTCTCCCTCTGGCATTTCCATCAGAGGTCCCGGCGGTGGACACCCTGGCCCAGGACATGAAGGCCATTTGGTCCCTGACCCGCCAATCCATGCTACGAGCATCAGGGCGCATGAAGGCGCAAGCGGATAAAAGAAGAAGCCCTCCTTCTGTCTTCTCCCCGGGTGACAAGGTGTGGCTCTCGGCCAGATATGTCAGCCTCAAAATTCCAACCTACAAACTGGGACCCCGCTTTGTAGGACCCTTCGAGGTCCTTAAGCGCATAAACCCGGTGGCCTATAAACTCCGGCTCCCGCCTACAATGCATATCCCGAACTCCTTTCATGTCTCATTACTGAAACCCCTGGTCCTTAATCGTTTCTCTCAGAAGGCTGTCCCTCCTCCGTCTGTGGCTGATGCTTCCAATGTCTTTGAGGTCAAGGAAATCTTGGGTATGAGGAGAACTAGAGGGAAGCGATATTTTCTCGTCGACTGGAAGGGGTTCAGGCCCGAGGAAAGGTCTTGGGAGCCGGAGGAGAACATCCTGGACCACAGCATCATCCAGAAATTGCTCCACTCCAAAAAGAGGGGTGGCAAAGGGGGTGGGTACTGTTACAGATGCCCCTGCGACCCTTGTCCCGGGTGCATCCGTGCCCCGATGCCGAGCGGCGCCCCGTCCCGCATGTAGGGTCCGGGGTCCGCTCACCCCTCTGCCCATGCCACTGGTCACTTACTTACTGTCCCATCTGTCTCTGTCCCTCGGCGCCGCCCCCTAGGGTGTGCCCGCGCCGGCAGTGTGAAATTTAAAGGGACAGTGCACCGGTAATTGGCCATTATCGGGCACTGCTCCTATTTCTGTCCGGCCTCTTCCTGGCAGCCTTGCCGGATCTTTAGTGCTCATGCCTATCGAGAAAGCGTTCCAGAAAGTCTTGTCTACTGTGTACCGAACACGCTTGCTAACGTTTACTGACCACGAACCTCTGCCGCCTGCCCAGACCTTCCTGTCCCCGACTACGAGCCAGTCTGCCGATTCTGTACCTCGCCTACCCTGGGCCGCCACCGCAAGCAAGTCCCGCCAGTGGAAGCGACCTGGTAGATTCCCGACGCAGCAAGTCCATCCCGCTTTGCAGCAGGCTCTGGTGAATACTGGGACCTACTTAGATTCCACTCCCTGGTGTGGGCTTCCACCATAACTTGCGATGGTCCAGCGGATCCACTACCTTACCGTTACAACGTGTTTTTCACTTTGGCGTAGCCCAGCTATGTTCAAAGACCCACTTTGTACTTACAATAGGATACAGAACTTTTCTAGTCACCGCAGGTGTATTTATAGGTGCAAAACCCACGTTTTATTATCCTACACAATTTAATTAGGTTTTTTTCACTTTGGCGCAGGCCAGTTTTGTTGAAAGACCCATCTTGTACTTATATTACCATACAGAAATTTGCTAGTAATTGCAGGTGTATTTCATAGGTGCAAAACCCACCTTTTATTATCCGTATACATTTCAAATAGGTGTTTTTTTTTACTTTGGTGCGGCCCAGTTTTGTTCATAGAGCCACCTTGTACTTAAATTCGAATACAGAAATTTTGTAGTTACTGTTGGGGTATTTCATTAGTGCAAAAACCACCGTTTGTTATCCGTATAACTTTTAAATAGCTGTGGTGCATGTGGTGCTGCCCTAGTTTTTTTTCAAATAGCCACCTGTACGATGTCACGGTTCACGCCACGGACTGTCGGCATGCCCGTGTCTCCCATGTCCCGGCCGCTGCTCCGACATCACTTGGTGTCCCTGGTTCTCTGCACGCACCTGTCCTGGCTCCTTCCACTGCTGAAGCCTCACCATCTCTGCTTCCTCCAGCTCCCTGGCGTCCTGTGCGCACACCTGCTCCCTCTAGGGGCACGCGCGCGTCACTGCACTGCATTTATTGAGACAGTCTTCCTGTTCCTGCCCTGTAACCTCTGACCCCTGGCTACTTAAGGAACCTCCTACCTGTACTCTTTGTCAGTTCGTTGTTGTCTTCTGCACTAGAGCTTGACCCCTTACCTGTTGTACATCTGCCGCTGTACCTGCTGCTAAATATATTCTGGCACCTGTCTGGGACTCTGTCTTATGTTTACTGCAGCATCCGTTTATCAGCCTCCAGTACCTATACCTGCACTTCTCCTACCCACCGCCGGCATCTGCCATCTGTGCCTGCGGTGGGCCCTGAGGATCCACACCTGGATATCTGCGGTCGGTGCTTCGGCATACGTTTGTCAACGCCCGACCGTTACAGTACGAACTGACCATCAAATATGGATCCCGCCGGAGTGACTCTGCCTGACCTGGTAGCTGTGGTGAACCGTCATGGCGTCCACCTGGAGCAACTGTTTCAAAAACTGCAGACCATCACCACCCGTCTGGACCAAGTTGTGTCAGAAATGGCATCTACACCTGCTCCGCCACCTGCTGTGGTTCCGCCTCCGTCTGCCATGTCCAGTCCCAGCCTGCACCTGCCTCTGCCTGCCCGTTATTCTGGAGACCCCCATACGTGTCGCGGCTTTCTCAACCAGTGCACCATCCACTTTGAGGTCCTGGCCCATCAGTTCCACTCTGACCGTGCCAAGGTCGCCTTCATCATCAGCCTGCTCTCAGGTGATTCCTTGGCCTGGGTCTTGCCTCTGTGGGAGAGAAGTGATCCACTGACAGGGGACCTCCAGGCGTTCCTGAGCGCATTCCGGAAGACCTTCGAGCATCTGCCATCTGTGTCTGCGGTGGGCCCTGAGGATCCACACCTGGATATCTGCGGTCGGCGCTTCGGCATACGTTTGTCAACGCCCGACCGTTACATACGACAATTTCTAGCAACTGTTCTCGTTTGTCATTGCTGCAAAAAACGCAATTTCTAATCTGTGTCACTTTTGAATAGTTTTATTGCGCTCGTTGAATCTCAGTTTGGCGCAGATAGCGCATTTGTATGAAAGTTTGTTGAAAACTATCAATTCCTAGTCCTACGGGGCCTTTTTGAAAAAATCCCGGGATTTTAAAGGAAGGCTTTTCCCCCCTCACAATTTTTAACGAGGGCAGAGAATTTTTTTTTTAAAATTTTTTGGGGGGGCCCCAAGGGCGTGAGATACAGCTATAATCAGGGCCCCTTTGGGAACAGAAATGAGGCTTTCTTATTTGGCATTTCCCCCCCACAATTTTTAACAGGGGCTGAAAAGGGAATTTTTTATAATTTTTTGGGTCATGGGGCTGGGGAGAAAACCGCTTAATCAGGGCCCCTTTGGGAAACAAAAAAAAAAAGGCCCTTCCCTTAGGGGCATTTCCCCCTCAAAATTTTTTTTAAACATGGCTGAAATTTCTTTTTTATAAATTTTTTGGGGTTCTCGGGCTTTGAAATGCATCAATACTACGGGCCCAATTATAAAAAAAAAATTTGATTTCTAACAGACATTTGTTTTTCCACAAAGATGGGCAAATTTCCCGAAATTCGTTTCTTTTCACTTTCCCCGAATTTCTCGCAAAAAATAACTTCGTTCCAAATTACTTCGGCATGAATCAGAAAAAAAAACAGCTTTTTTCCAGCTGCACAGAGCCTGCGGGGTTCTGTAAACTTGTCCATCTTAAAATATGAAAGGGGGGACTTTTTTTGGTCTTCATACAATGTTGGTTTTTATATGAAAACGCACAGGGAAATCCCCGCCCCCTTTTTAGAATCGCTTCACTGAAAATTCCCGGGCACTTAAGAGGGCAAAATTTGCCCAAAAAAACTGAAGGGGAATGTACCCTTTAAAAAAGTCAGGGCCAAACGACACTGGAAAAAAACAACTGAGGGCTCGGGTGGCAACATCAGGGGACAGAGTTGGAGGTGCCCGGCGCAGCCACAGCAGCTTTAGGTCAAGGGGTGGCACAATAAACATTCTGGGGGTGGAAAAAAACAGGAGTAGGCCACAGAGTGGAACAATGACACAGTGTGTAGCCCAGGGCAGCACCCACAGGGGGCACATGAGGTCAGACAGTGGCACAATGACACAGTGTAAAAAGTCACGGCACACCACAGCAGCAGCATGAGTCAGAAGTGGCACAATGACACGTGTGTGGGTCACGGCAGCAGCCACAGCAGCAGCATAAAGGCAGACATTTGGCACAATGAACATTTGTGTAGGTCAAAACACAGCAGCCCCAGCAGCACATGGGGAAAACAGTGGCACAATGACACAGTGTGTAGGTCAGGGCAGCAGCCACAGGAGCAGAAATAAAAAAAGGTTTCAACAGGGGAAACAATGAAAACAGTGTTTAGGCCCGGGCAGCACACAGCATGGGGTTTCGGGCAGTGGCAAAATGACACAGGGGTGTAGGTCACGGCAGCAGCCAAAGCAGCAGAAATGGGGTTTCGGGAAAGGGGCACAAAAAATTTCTGGAGGGGGCAGAAAAAAGGACTAGGCCACAGAGGGGGACAAGGGACACTTTGAAGGTCACGGAAAGCGGGCACAGGAGCCCCCATGAGGCAGAAAAGTGGCAAAAAATAAACACAGGGGGTTTGGGTTCACGGGAGCAGCAGCATGAGGCCCAGACAGGGCACAATGACAGAGTGTTTAGGTCACGGAAAGCACCACGGGGCATCGGGCAGGAGGTCAGACAGGGGCAAAATTTACATTCGGGAGGTGGAAAAAAACGGGAGTAGGCCACAGAGTGGGAAAAAGACACATGTGTAGGTCACGGCAGCAGCCAAAGGAACGCATGGGGTCAGACAGTGGCAAAATGACACAGTGTGTAGGTCACGCACCCGCCACGCAGCAGAAATGATTTCCCAGACATTTGGCAAAAATACACAGTGTGTAGGTCCCCGGAAACAGCCACAGCACAGCATAAAAGGTCAGACAGGGGCCACAAGGGAAACAGTTTTGTGGGTTCACGAAACAGCCCAGCAGCAGCATGAGGTCAGACAGGGGGCAACAATGACACAGTGTGGGGTCACGGCAGCAGCCACACAGCCCGCATGGGGGTCAGACAGGGCACAATGACACGTGTGTAGGTCACCGGCAGCAGCCCCCAGCACAGCATGAGGTCAAAAAGGGCACAATGCCCGAGTTTTTAAAGGTCCCGGTAAGAAAGCCCACAGAGCAGCGAGGTCAGACAGTGGCACAATCCCCTTTCGGGAGGGGGCAAAAACAGGAAAAGGCCACAGAGTTGGACAATGACACAGTGGGAGGTTCACAGCAGCACCCCCAGAAAGCATGGGGTTCAGACAGTGGCAAAAAATTTGACACAGTTTGTAGGTCACCCCCAGCAGCAGCATGAGGTCAGACAGTGGCCAATAAACACAGTGTTGGGTCACGGCAGCAGCCACAGCCCAGCATGAGGTCAGACAGTGGAACAATGACAAAAGGTTTAGTCACGCAGCAGCCACAGCAGGAGCATGAGGTCAGCCCAAGAGGCACAATGAAAAGATTTGTGTGGGTTACGCAGCACCAAACAGCACAGCATGAGGTCAGACATTTGGCACAATGACACTCGGAGGTGGCAAAAACAGGATAGGCCCCCGAGGGGGGACAAGGGAAACATTGTTTTAGGTCACGGCAGAAGCCAAAGGCCCCAGAAAAGAGGTCAACTTGGGCACAATGACAAAAGTGTGTAGGTCACAGCACCCACAGCAGCACCACACCCGCAGCATGGGGGTAACATTTGCACAATGAAACAGGTGTAGGCCACGGGCAGCAGCCACAGCAGCAAATGAGGTCAGAAGGATTGGGAAAAAAATTGACAAGGGGTGTAGGTCGGGGCAGCACCCAAAAGGCACCCAGAAATGAGGGGGGGACAGTGGCACAATGACACATTTGTGTATGTCAAAACAGCAGCCACAGCAGCAGAAAGGGGTCAGACAGTGGCAAAAATGACAGATGTGGGGGGTGGCAAAAACAGGAGTAGGCCAAAAGAGGGGACAATGACACAGTGTATGGTCCCCCGGCAGCACCACAGGAACAACATGGGGGGTTAATAGGGGCCAATGACACAGTGGGGTAGGTCCAGGGCAGAAACCACAGCAGCAGCTGAGGTCAACAGTGGAAACAATGACACGGGGTTTTGTAGGCCCCGGCCCGAAAGCAGAAAGGGGGCAAAAGTGGCACAATGACACAGTGTGTGGGCCCGGGCAGCAGCATGGGGTCGGCAGTGGCACAAGGGCCCAAATTCTGGGGGTGGCAAAAACGGGAAGAAAGGCCACAAAAGGGGACAATGACACAGTGTGAAAAGGCCACGGCAGCAGCCACGGGACAGAAATAAAGGTCAGAAAAGTGACACAATCACATTCGGAGGGAAAAAAACGGGAGTAGGCCACAGAGTGGCCCAATGACACAGTGTGTGGGTTCACGGAAAAGCAGCAGCAAGAGGTCAGACAGGGGCACAAGACAAAATTTTGGAGGTGGGGGGCAATACCAGCCCACGGGGTAAAAAAGGGTTTGTTGGCAGAAAAAAACCCTGCCCAGCAATTTTTGGCATAGGGGGGTTGGGGGCATCAGAATAGGGGGTTTGAGGCAGGAAGTTTGAACCCAGACCCCATTTCTCACATTTTGGGGGTGGGGGCTTCATGGCTGATTATTCTGAGCCTAAGGCATTGGTGTGGGGAAAATCCGGGCCAAATCCAGGGCCGTTTCATCTTGAAAAAGGGTTAAACTTTTCCACATTTCCCGTGGCCCAAAGGGGGTTCCCCTTTGGGGCAAACAGGGGCCCCCGCCGCACGAACACCCAAAGGGGGCCCCGGGCGGGACAGCTTCCCCACTAAAAAACTCGGCAATTTTTGGGGGCCACCCCATTCATTTTGGCTGCCCGGGAGTCCAGGGGAACTTCTAACTGGGGTGGCAAAAGTGCTGTCCAAGTAGGCCACCACCTTTTGTTCCAAAGGGGCTGCTCCAGGTCCTGCTGCTGCTGGGGGACCCACCCTCCCCACTAGGGGGGTGAAGGAAGCTGCTCATCATTTACTCCAGACTTAGGTTACTGCGGGTTTGGGGCTGGGTTTAAAAGCTCCTACCCCCCCCAAACCTTTTCCCCCACAGCCGCGGCAGTAGTACGGAGCGCTGAGGAAAACCCCCCCGGGCCAAAACCCTTTTTCAGAAAGGAAAAGGGAAAGAAAAGCCCCGGCACATAAACCCCGCGGCCCCCAAAGATTAAAGGGGAGTTTCCCTATACATTTGATTTGTCCTCCCTCTCAAAAACTGGAAAAAAAAAGGGTCCCAAATTTGGACCTTTGCGAGGGGCCAATAGTGGGAGAGCCAGAAAAATTTTACCCTCTGCCCGATCTGACTATTTTGGCTGTCCCTAGCCAGGGAAATAAACAAAGTTTGCGGGCCCCTCTGCACAAGTGACCTCCGAGGGGCTCCCTGCCTCCATTTTCCCCTATATATTGCCATGGGGCTTGGGGGCATTTTGCCTCGCTTTTCCCCATCTCCATCCACCTCCTCCAGGGTTCTCCCCCTTCCCCCCTCTCTTTCCCCAACCCCGGGTAAAAAAATTCCCCTCATTTCACCAGACAATGCTTCTGCTCCAATGCCCCCCCTCCTCCCCCCCTCCCCCCAAAATTCAATCCCCACCAGACTCATGTGGCCCCGAGATGTAGTTTGCCCCCGTCTCCCCTCCCCCTGGGGCCCCGAAAAGATTTTTTTTAGCATCTGTTCCAGGCCTGAAGCAGGTGGAAAGACGTTTTTTCATCCCCCTTTTCCTGGGGACGACAAATAACGTGGGCCTTTCCCCAATGGCCCAACAAAGGCAGGTGTCACGCCCTAAACTGCCACGGCTGACCCTAAATTTTCAAGGGGAGTACTTCTGTCTGCCTGGATCACCCCAAAAAAAACGTTTAAAGGGCCAACTCTGTTCATACATTCCCTCCAACAAGTGCAGGCTGAATTCCAAAAAGGGGGGAAACCTCGCATAAACAGAAATGTGAAGGGGGGAGGCTGTTCTTCCGCTGCAAACTCGAGGAGGGGGTTTCCCAAAGGGTTTGTACGAATGCATAAAGTGCATTTCACATTTCCTGGCCAATTTTTTAGAATCTGCTGAAGACGGTGGGAAAAGACTTCAGGAACCTTTTTTACAACCCGTTTGAACACATGGCCCTGGGAAAGGGGGCATGGGGCCAAACCCCCCCTCTTTCAAACCGGCAAAATCAATTTTCCTCCCATTGTTTCCCTCACCATGGTTTCCGATTTGCAGGTTTTGGGGCGGAAAAGCCACACCAAAACGAAATACTTGCTTTCAAAAGACGCGGGGCAGTTTTCCCCCCTTGTTGGGCTTTGTTTCGCCGAGGCAAGGCCCCGGTGTGAAAATGCGTGAAAAACCGCTGTGCCCCCACACAAAGGGGGAAAGATGGGAAACAGAAAATGTGGAGGCCCGGGAAAGGTGGTGGGGGGTTGGAAGGAGGGGCGGACAATTTGGGGCAGGGGGCACAGTTTTGACCACCGGTGGAGGAAAAAAGCGGGGGGTCCCCTTTCCCCAATTGTTGGTGTTTCCTGGGGCCGGGAAACACTTCAAACCCCGTGGGCCCCTTAAAAAAACAAAGACTTTGGGCCCCGACCGTAATTTCAGCTCCCCAAATCCCCGCTGCCCCCGGGCCCCTTGGAACAAACCGTAAGCTTAAAAGGGCGGCTCAAACCTTTTTGTTCTAACCAAATTTTTTTTAAGTGCTGGGTTAAACCCCGCCTTTTTGGAAAAAAAATTACGGCTTGGAACTCTCCATTTTTGGCTCGGGAACAAGCCATTTTGTTTTTTGAAAAGGGGCAGAAATCCCCATTTTTGAAAAAAGGGAGGGGCTGCAATACCAACAAAAATTGGGCAGGAGCAACCCGGGCAAATTCTGCAAACCTTTTGTGATTTGGGTTGGGCGCATAAATGGGTTTTTTTTCCTTTTCAATCGCCTTTGCTGAACGCCCCGCTGGCGGGATGAGTACGAGGGGCAAAGGGGCAACTGGACCCCCCAATTAAAAGTCAAAGAGAAACACTCCCTTCCAGAGGTGGGGAAAGCCTGACCCGGGTGCAATTTGGGATGCAATGCCCAACGGGCGCTGCCCGCTGCTGTTGCTGCGGCGGCAGGGGTGGAAACCCCCACATCTGAGCCAAAGTTTCCCCAAGGGCCCCCGGATGGGGGACGCTTTCCTGGGGTTTAAAGCAGGGGCCAAAGGGGCCAAACCGTTAGCTCCCTGGCCCCACTTCACCTTTTTGCTTACAGATTCTACATATACCCATAATTTGGCTCCCCCCGTGTCTTTTGCAAAGAACTGCCACACCGCCGAGTAAATTTGGGTTTTACCTCCAAAGCTTTCCCCACTGAAGTGAAACTCCCGGGGCCCCCCGCCTCGCTGGGCCCCCTTGCCGCTAAATTTCTTGGACCTGCGAAGCGGGGTTTTTTAAACCCTTTTCCGCTTGGCTCCCGAAACCCCAAAACCCCGTGCTATCCTGCTGACTTTACGGCCCACAAAACCCCTTGCGGGGTGCGCTGGGGTGCCTGACCGCCCAAACTTTCGCCCTCTTCTCCTGACGAATGAAAAGAAGCCCCTTTTCCTCACCCCCCCCCCAAAAAGCCGGTCGGCTTAAAAATCAACATCTATTTTGTTTTTCCCTCGTTTCCACTAGCCCGTCCCCCCATCACCGGCTTGGTATGCAAGGGTGACCCCCCACAAAAAAGACCCCCCTGCAAATCTCAACATCTATACCCCTTTGCCAGGGCCCCGGGAAGAACAGGGGGAAATTGGGCCCCATTTCCCTTTGGTGCCAAGTAGCCTGCTGGGCTGCCCTTTCCCCAAATTTTTCATCCTCACTATTATTTGGGGCTGACCCCGACCAAAAGGAAATCTCTGGGGGTGGGGGGAACCGGGTGGGACAGAGCGAATTGGGGGAAAGGGAAGGGCCCTGAAACCCCCCCCCCGGCCATGCCAACTAAGGGTTGTGTCTGACAAATTTCCCCCCAGATCTTGGCTGGGGGTTTTTCCCGATGGGGCCCGCGGGTGGGGTTTGGGAAAAACCTATCAACCAATCAGAAAACATTGGGTTTTCTAAAACAGAATTTCAAAAGGGCCCCTAAAAATGACAGCGGCAGTTTGGCCTCAAAACCCAAATAAACCCCCCGCTGCGACTTTCCCCCCTTGCGTGCTGCGAAACCCGCCCACAGGGGAAAGTTAATTGCCTCGGGCCCCTCCCCAAGGGGAAGAGCCCCGCCACCTCCTGTCTGACATACTTTTGTTTTTTTAAAAAGAAAAAGACCACTTTTTGAATGAAGATATCGGTTAAAATGATAAAAAACACACCCTGTATTTTTAAAAGCCAAATGAACCCCCCTAAAAGCTTGGGTTTAACCCCTTTGGAAAAAATTGGGGGCTCCACAAAAAGGGGGAAAAAAATTTTTTTGTATTTGCCGTTTAAAAACTCTTTTGTATTTTACTGAATATAAAAGCACAAACAAAAAAAGGGCCTTTAAATTTAAACCCACGGTATAAATTAAGCTAAAAACCCGAATTTTTTTTTGTTGGGGGTGAAAAACAAAGTTTTCCCTTTTTCTGGTACAACAGCAGAACAAGCTTAATTTAAAAACCCCCGATGTAAAATTGGGGCAAAAAATTTTAGCAGGCCCCCGGGAAAATAAATAGCTTTTTTACGTGTTATAATTGCGTGTTTTCTACCTACAAAAAAAAGGAAAAAAAATTTAATTAACCTTCCCTTGTGAATTATGCTACAGGAAAAAATTTTAATTTTTTTTGGCCCCTGGGAAAAAAAACGTTTCTTTGATTTACAACCCGCAGCAGAACAACGCTTAATTAAACCCCCGGGTGAAAATTGCCGGGAAAAGAATTTTAGAAACCCCCAAACTAAAAACCCTTTTTTAGCGTTTAAATTTCGGGTTTTTTTACGCTACACAAAAAGAGAAAAAATTGTAATTAAAACCCTTTGGGTTGGAAATTTTGCTACCCCCAAAAAATTTTTTTTTTTGACGGTGAAAAAGACCGGGCTATTTTTTCACCAAAGCACAAAAAAAACGCTTAATTAAAACCCCCGGATGTAAATTGCGCAAAAGAATTTTAGCAGCCGGGAAAAATAAATAGCTTTGTACTTTTTACAATTGCGTGTTTTCAAAGCCCACCAAAAACAAGAGAAAAAATTGTAAATTAAAACCCTTTTCTTTTGAATTATGGCCCAAAGGAAAAAATTTTTTTTTTTGGCGGTGAAAAAGACGGTCTATTTGTCAACCCCAGCACAAAAAAATGCCTTTAATTTTAAAAACCCGGATTAAAATTTTCCAAAAAATTGAGCAGGGGCCCCCAAAAAAGAATTTGGGATTTGTATTTTAAAAAAAAAGCTGTTTCTTTAAATGAAACAACAAACGGCCCTTAAAAAGCCCCTTGGATTTCCCCAAAAGTTCCCGTGAGCAAAAACAAAATTTAAAAATTTTATGCAGCTGCATTTGGGGGCACACTGGAAATTAAAATCCAAAAAATCAGAAAAAAGAACATTAAGAGAAGCAGTCCCCGAACAAGCGAGACAAACCCCCCCAAAAACCCCTGGGAAAAAAATTTATTTTTTCCGTAAAAAATCCCGCCGCGGCAGCCCCCTTCCCTGATCAGTACAGTGAAGCGGTATGAGCTCCCACCCTCGCCCCGGACCCTTAAAATAGGCCGGTGACGTCACCGAAACCCCCCTGGTCCCTGATTGGGTTCACCCCTGCACATGGGCCCGCAGGCCCCATGCCCCCTTCTTTTCCCCCCAGAGTGCTTTTCCCCCTGTAGCGCCCGGCCTTTGCAGCCCCTTATACAATCAAAAACCCCACCCCCCTTTTTTCAAAAGAAAAAATTAAAACCCCAAACTTTGACTTTTTTTTTAGAAACCCAAGTTTTCCTGAAAAATTCCAAACAATTCCCCTTCATTTTGAATCGATTTTGCCCATCTCTATTTTTCACAAATGTCAAAAGGGCTTAAGGGTCATTTTTGAATTTTTGGGGGCATGTTCTGGAAAACAGGGTAAAACTAAAGGTCCTATTGTAAAAAAAGGGTTTCTAACCGACAAATGTTCTTGAAAAAATTGTCAAGAGTGGCTCAAGGGTCATGGTGCTGTCAAACAGGAATAGGTAGGATACTGTTAATTGACACATATTGCAAAATGACTTGTTTTTGCAAGATCTTTAGCAATCCCTGTAGTGAGACAACCCATTTAATACATTTAAAAAAAGAGAAACAAAGATGTAGTGGGATTCCATCCTATTTTAAAAATGTGTTTTCTAGAATTAAACTATAAAAAACTGGCGCCAAATTTAGCGATAAAATTTTTCCCTTTCTGAATTGTACAAGGGAGGTACAAAAGGGAAGATCTCCCTTTAAAGAAGCACCGAACGACGTTTTTAGAGTTTTTGTTTTGCCTTTTTCGCCCTTACTTACATCTGCATATAAAAGGGATTATGGGAAAGGGCCTGAGAAGCCCACAGCGCCCTTTGGTTTACAAATCCTCAATTTGTTTTTTGACCCACCGAGTCTTGAGAAAGCAAAAGGATTTTTTAGCCAAGTCAGTATCTCTCACTGCGGGCCCAATGCTGTTTCGGGATTTTTTGTCCTCTTCTGCAGGCAAGAGATACTGGCTGGCTGTGTGGAGGCATCGGTACTCAGGAAGGAAGATCTCTCCTTAAGGAGAACACCGAACGACGGCTTTGTAGAGTTTTTTTTTGCCTTTTCGCCCTCTACTTAGCATCTGCAATAATCCAAGGCATTATGGAAAGGGCTGAGAAGCCCACAGGCGCCTCTTTGGTTTAACAAATCCTCAATTTGTTTTTGACCACCCGATAAAGAGATATGGCTTGGCTAAAAAATCCTTTTTGCTTCTCAAGACTCGGTGGGTCAAAAGCAAATTGAGGATTTGTTAAACAACAGGGGTGCTGTGGCTTCTCAAGCCCCTTTCCCATAATGCCTTGTGATATGCAGACCCAGTAAGGGGAAAAGGCAAAACAAAAACTCTAAAGCCGTTCGTTTCGGTGTTCTCCTTAAGGAGAGATCTTCCCTCCTGAGCTACCGATGCTCCCACACAGCCAGCCGTATCATTCTCTCTCTGCATGAAGAGGGACAAAAATCCAAAACAGCGTTGTCTGCAGATGAGAGTACGGTTGGCTAAAAATCCTTTTTGTTTCCCAAGACTCGGTGTGTCAAAAGCAAATTGAGGATTTGTTTACAACAACAGAGGGCCTGTGGGCTTCTCAGCCCCTTTCCCAATGCCTTGAAAAAGGGGGAGTACAGTAAACTTGAACAGATTAGGTAACCCGGCAGGCATAGTCATTGTCCATTTAACATAATGGGTTTCAAACCCTCCTTTTTCTGGCACTTTTTAATCTGAGGTCAGACAGTTTAATGGTCATACTGCGTACAGGACAATATAGTTTAATGTCCATTCACTAAAATGGTGGTTCAAAGACCCCTTTTTCCGGCACTTTTTAATCTGTGGCAGACAGGTTTAATGCTACTGGGGTTCCTTACAGTATAGGTCAAGTCCAGTCCAACTAAAATGGGGGTTTTCAAAGACTCCTTTTTCCGGCACTTTTTATCTGGGGTCAGACAGGTTAAATGGCATACTGCGGTCCAGTACAGGTATAGTCAATGTCCAGTTCAACAAAATGGTGGTTCAAAGACCTTTTTCTGCCACTTTTTAAACTAGGGTTCATGCAGTTTAAGTGTCATGCTGGGTCCAGAACAGATATACCCCAAGCCCAGTTTCATAAAATGGTGGTTAAAAACTCCTTTCCAGCGACTTTTTTAATTTTGTGGTAGATAGGTTTAAGGGCATTGCGCGTTCCGGCCGGGTTATAGTCCAATTCCATTTCAAGTAAAATGATGAGTTCAAATCATACTGCCTTCTGGCACTTTTTAATTTGTGGGTCATGTATTTTTAAAGGTCATGCTGTGGTACAAGACAGGGATAGTGAATGGTTCTGTGACTTTTTTCTGTGACTCCTGTTGCCTAATTGTCTTCCCAAAGATGTAGCACGTATCCGTTTACTGTTGTTGATATTAATTCCAGCTCTCCAGCCCTGTTTGGGTGTAAGAATGAAGGTGTTGTTCCTCTCCAATAGACTCTAAAAGGGCATCGCCGATAATCTACTATCGGCTATCGGAAATCGTCTTGATAATTGACGATATCGACTATCGACCCGATGACGATAGTCGACGTAATCGCTCATCAGTAGAGAGAACCAACAAAAATCAGAAAAAGCCACAGAAAGAAATGACCTCATGTGATAAAACCTAAATTTTAATTATTAACAATTAAAAGATATAGTTAATTAACCCAAGTAAAGCCTACCAACATAGTCCCTACCTTAGCGGGTTAATTGTCATGAAAAGAACTGGCCCATGTTTCATCCTCTCTCTTTGAAATCCTAATACCGCCCTAGGAGAGAGAAAAAAAGGATACCTAAACCGTGTAGTATCACAATGTAAACTCACAAAGAAGATATTAATAGTTGACAAACAATATTTTACCGGTTACTCAAAAGCAATTATAGTAGATAGGTAAATAACTGCACAATAATCATGTAGATACAAAAGACAAATGTCATGTACTTTCCTCCAACGTGTTTCCCCTACTGATGACAAGGTTCATCAGGGAGCAATCCTGCTAGATAGCCCAATTATATGTTTATGTCAAGTATGCAACTTAGAGTTGAGTCACAATATGCAGAAGTCCCTCAACATACAATATTAATTGGTTCCGGGAAGACCATTGTATGTTGAGTCTATGGTAAACCTGTTAATTCTTTCCTAAGCCTCAAACTGTGACCCCAACATCATGTAAAATGAACATTAAGCAGGAAATTAATATAGATAAAAACATGTCCTTTCAAATAACAGTTAAAAAGGGCTGTTGGAAGCTGGAAATCACTTTACATGTTGAAGACATGTTTTTTGCATCAAGTGCTTTTTACACAGTGTAGCAGGAAAAAGCAAATGAGGCCATCATTATCTGGTGCCCAAAGGACCCGCTTATCTTGGCATATGTAAGAGTAGCATAGGACATGTAGTACTGCACTGTACTGTAGAGAGGTGCTATTAGACCACCAATCACTTCATTCCTCTCATTAATACATGTTTTAAAAGTAAAATGTTTATGATTATTGGCTGGATTAGTGCCTGGGACACTGCATGTTGAAACCAACTCAACATGCAGTGTATGTTGGAAATATTATATTCTAAGGCCAGGGTAACTTGAGGGACCACTTTTCTGTAAACCGGGATAGACTGAGCTGACAAAGATTAGGATATTAGGAAAATATTAATAAAGAATAATTAATTGCAAAAAATAACCAACTCTACTGCAGAGTATGGAGAAACAAATAAGGTTCCTAAACAGTAAATATAGCAAACAAAGATACAATGATAAAGATGGCTCTAGATGCTGGGTTAACAAAATACATGATATTGGATAAGATAGTCAGATATCAGCAGGTATGAAATATAATCAGTAGCATACTGGCAATCAGATAAGACCAACTTCTCATAAGACCAAGTTAATTGGGGTAAAAATGTTCCCAGCATAGTAGCCACAGAATTTTGACAATGTCTAGAGTTGTCTTGCCAAGAAGTACAATCCCTCTCTTAGGGAGGATTGTAGTTTGCTACGAGCCAGCCGCAGAGAAAAGGAAGATGGCTGTGATTGGTGTAGTTCTCCCTGTTCTTTTCTATGGTAGTTCTGAACATAGTTGAGTGAATGGGCTTGGCTATACTTGGAGCTCCCATAGACATGAATGAGGAAGAGCTGCACAACTGTGACCATTTTCCTATTCAATAAGGCCGGTTCGTACAAACTATAATCCTGAGGAATTGTGCTTCATGGCAAAACCCCTTTAAGTAACAATATTAATACAACATACATTTTAACTCAGGGCCCTCAACATTAATGGGGACAAAGGTCTTGAAGCAGTACGTTCCCAGCACTGAATAACAAATTTTTTTAAAAACCCCGGGTTTTTATTTAAAACCCCAAAGGGACTAGGAAAAACGACCAAAAAAGTCCACTATTTCCTTTCAGAAAACCCCAATTTTCCATCAAACCAAAAATATGGGGCGCCCACCCCTTTTCTTTTCTGCCAAAACCAAAAATCCCCCAAACCAGCTTTTCCAATTAAATTCCCCTATTAAAACCCCTTTAAAGCTACCTTGACTACTCTCTGTGCAAATTTTTTTTCCCTAACGGACCACTTTAAAATATTTTGGGCCCCTGGCATTGCATTACAGTGGGCCCTAGCCAAAAATTACATCACATGAGGCTATACCCCTAACTACCCCCAAGCACGCCCATATCATCATGTTGGGACAACCCACTGACAACTTGTAGGCAGCCTTCAGCCATGGAGCTAGGGCCAATTTCTTTGATTTCTATGACTTGCAATTACCCTCTGGTGGCCCCTATGCTTGTGGCAACTGCCTAGTGTGGTCAGTAAAAAAAACTTTACCCCGGGGGGGCTGGGGCGAGTACTTTTCCCCTCACCCACCTGTTTTCCAAAAACGCTTCCCTACCCATGCCCTGCTGTTGTTCCTCTGTTGGGCTTTTCCATGCTCCTCCCATCCCTATATACTTACCTTAACCACTTTCCCACAACAAGCTAGCCAATCTAAGGCCTTCCCACTCCTTCCCCAAGTCAAACCGATCTAAACTAGCCTGCGACTCATTCTAGCTTTCTATCTTAGAAGAAGAAGGTTATAAAATGTTTGCTGGA
This sequence comes from Phyllomedusa bahiana, assembly GCA_025379985.1. Taxonomy (NCBI): domain Eukaryota; kingdom Metazoa; phylum Chordata; class Amphibia; order Anura; family Hylidae; genus Phyllomedusa; species Phyllomedusa bahiana. Next base: position 39,567 of record JAODAL010026232.1, read on the forward strand.
AGGTGGAAGCAACTGTGGTGCTTCAATATAAATGCTGCAAATTTCTTGCTAAGAAGAGCTGGTGAAGACTCTTTTGCTATCCCGATTACCACTACGGGTCACTTTCTGTTGCATTTTCAAGTCCTCATCAACCTCTACCTGTTGCACCTAATAGAGGTTTATCTAATTTCCACAAAAGTAACTGTGTGAGCCAACCTCCAGCCCTCTCCCAAGTGGCATCCATCACTCTGTAAAAGTCCCTGCTGGAGTCTATAGATTTCAGTTCAAAGCTTATTTCCTCTACTATCAGTTATGAGTTAAAGATCAAGTTTTTTTATTTTCATTTTAGTCTTATTGAATGTAAGTACGCTCTGTATAAAATGTCCGGAGAGGGTGTGGAGTGGTGACTTAGCACTGGAGCCAGTGTACTTTGGCTGGTATTCTTGGACACTCTTCCTCAGTTGTTTCTATGGTCATCTGGATTGTAGGATTCTGTACAAGTTCAGCATTTTGTTTTCCCTGTGAATGCAGCAGGACCTGCCGGATCTAGTTTCTCCTTTTGATACTTTCCTAATGTATTTCAGTCACTATGTTACTATGAGCTCCACGGTCCCCGCCAAGGAGTGCAGACACATTATAGTCTCTGTCTCCCAGGCTGGTCGTCACTCACCCCTCCCTAGGGCATGTGTGCGCTGACTCTCAGAAATTTGAGGGCTAGAGCTCCTCCGATCACCAATCACTGGGATCTTTATTAAGGCAATTCCCTCTGCACCCTACCAATGTATTGTTGTGCTTCCTTAGTAAATATCTTGTCTGTTTATGCTCTCTGGATTTTTAACTGTTCCTGTGACCTAGACAATTCTCTGCCTGTCGTCTGCCCTGACATTACCATGAGTGACCCGACCATGTTTTGCCTGCTGCCAGTCCTGACCTATCTGCCTGTCCACTGAGCATGTCCCAGCCAATTCCTCCTGTAACACGCTGTACCTTCGGTGTCACCGTGAGCGGCCATGTCAGGGGTAGCAACCCGAAGTCTCCCACAGCTAAACCCAACCCATCTTGCAGAAGGGGGTTTATGCACTATTACTATCCATTGCAAACCAATATGGCAGAGCCAGGAATTGTGTGTGCGTGTGTGTATATATATATATATATATATATATACAACATATTATTATATATATCTATAAATATATATATTATACTATAATATATATTATACTCATTTCCTTAATGCTTGCCTATAACACTTCACTAACCTTGTCACTACCTTCCTCACAACCATGTCCGCCACTCTCTCCTGTCTCGTTCCACCTCCTTGTTGATTGTAAGCCCTCGCGAGGTAGGGTCCTCTCGCCCTCTGTCGTGCCAATTGTCATTACATAGCTTCATCACTGTATCGTTAGTAATGTTATGTATGTAACCCCCTGAATGTACACGCGCCCTGGAATCAAATGGCGCTATAAAAATAAATATAATTATTATTTATATATATATATATATATAATAAATAAAAATATATCTATATATATATTACTATATATTATATACACAGAGGGTATGGAAAGTATTCAGACCTCTTTACATTTTTCACTCTTTGTTTCATTGCAGCCATTTGGTAAGATCAAAAAAGTTCATTTTTTTTTCTCATTAATGTAGGCTCTGCCCCTCCCCCATCTTGACAGAAAAAAAAACCCAGAAATGTAGATATCTTTGCAAATTTATTAAACAAGAAAAGCTGAAATATCACATGGTCTTCAGTATTCAGACCCTTTGCTCAGTATTGAGTTGCACGCTCCCTTTTGAGCTAGTACAGCATGAGTCTAACTTGGGAATGATGCAACAAGTTTTTACACCTGGATGTGGGGATCCTCTACCATTCTTTCTTTTCTTGCAGATCCTTCAGTTCCCTCAGGCTGGATGGTGAACGTTGGTGGACAGCCATTTTCAAGTCAGAGATGTTCAATTGTGTTTAAGTCAGGGCTCTGGCTGGGTCAGTCAAGAATGGGCACAGAGTTGCTCTGAAGCCACTGCTTTGTTAAGCATTTGCTAGCGATATGCTTTTATCCTCTGTTACCATCATTGAATAAAGAAAGTCTATTATGCTAATCTGAGGCTGGATCGAGATTGGGAATTTTTTTATGGTTTCCTTCAAGGGTGCTTAGGATCATTGTCCTTGTTGGAGAAAAGAACCTCGGCTGTCTGAGGTCCAGAGGTCTGCGAGAGGTTCTATCCAGGGTCTCATCTTGTACTTGGGTGCCATTCATTTTCTTCAATTTCCTGTCCCCGCAGATGAAAAAACACTCCCATAGCATGAATGCTGGCACCAACTGTGTCACCTGTTGGGATTGTTACTAGGGCAAATGATCAGCAGTGTATGGTTTTCTCCACGCTTACATTAACACCGAAAAATGTTAAATTTTCATTCTCATCACCAGAGAATCTTATTTCCCATAGTCTGGATCCTTCATGTGTTTTTTTGCAACTTGATGCGGCTTTCATGTCTTGCACTGAGGAGAGGGCTTCTGTTCAGCACCACTCTGCCATAAAGCCCCGGACTGGTGGAGGCTGCAGTGATAGTAGACTTTGTGGAACTTTCTCTCATCTCCCTACTGCGATCTTGAGCTCAGACCGCGTGATCTTGGGGTTCTGATTTACCTTTTTCACAAGGCTCTTCTCCACAATTGCATAGTTTGGCTAGATGGCAGGTCAAGGAAGAGGTGTGGTCAATCCCAAAACCTGTTCCATTTAAGGACTTTTTGGAGGGACCACTGTGCTGCTTAGAGACCTGGAGTGCAGCAGAAAATTCTTTTGTAACCTTGGCCAGATCTGTGCCTTGCTCAAAATCTGTCTCTGTGCTCCGGGGTCGGCAGTTCCTTAGGCCTCATGATTCTCATGTGCTCTGACATGCACTGTGAGATGTGTGGTCTTGTATAGACAGGTGTGTTCCTTTCCAAATCAAGTTCAATCAGTTTAAACACAGCTGGACTGTCAGGGCTGGGCAGCGCTCGACTTGCAGGGAGGAAAGTGTCTGGCAGCAGGCTGAATCAGCGACCCACCATGATAACCAGTCTGCTGGCAACTCTGTGATGGACAGACGGTCCAGCCACTCCTGACAGGGGGCGTGTCACACTAGCCAATGGGAGGACCCGGAGGCCGCTCCAATAAGCTACAGGGGCGGTATCTGGGGATCACATTTAAATTCCCTGCTAGCTGAGTGCTGCGCCTGCGACATTTTCCTGGCTGCCTATTACCTGTGCTATTTTGTGTCTGCTTACCTGTGTACCTGACCTCGGCTTGTTCTCCTGACCCCGGCTTGTCTTCTGATTTTGTACCTCGCTCCTGTTTGGCTTTTGACCCCAGCTTGTTTACGTTTATCCCTCTAGTCCTGATTTGTGGCTTGGCGTTCCTGATTTGGTATTGACCCGGACTGTCTGACTATTCTTCCTCCTGACGGCCCCAGCACTTTAGCAGTGCAGGGACTGTCGCCCAGTTGCCGTCTGCCGCCTAGGGCAGCATGTCAATTAGGCAGGGAGTGGGCTGGGTTCCAGTCAGGGCTCACTGTACCTCCCTTGACGTGACATGGACTCCAATGAAGGAGTAGAACAAATTCAAGGAGGATCAAAAGGAAATGGACAGCATGTGAGTTAAATTTGAGTTTCACAGCAAAGGGTGTGTGTGTGTGTGTGTGTGTTGTGTGTGTGTGTGTGTGTGTGTGTGTGTGTGTATGTAAAAGCAAGTAAAGTAGTGGAGAGAGGATATGTGCCAAGTAGGTTGCTATATTCTCTATTAAGATTCAATGGATGTCTGTGTGGCCGGTCCGGCAGTATGTCCAGGGTTTTCCATCAAGCTGAATTGCAGCAAGGAACTTTTATGTATGTGCCACCGAAGTCCCAGGGTTTGGTGGGGGAAAAGAGCATTGTTAGTTAGTACCCGTAAGCTACTAACAGTTTTCCAGTCAGTATAGCTTCCATGCAGCTTAAATGGGCTCTTTTTCCAAGGATGGCTGTAGCAAGGATGGGAGGCCATCTCCACAGTCTGGTCTGGGTTATGTAACATACAGTAAGTATTCCTGCCTCTTTAAGAGGAGAACACAGGACACAGGAACCAGGAAGTGGTATTGCTTGCTAGAGGCTAAGGCTGTTGTGCTGTATATCAGAGTGTGGAGACAGAAATAAAAAAGCAGATGCTGTTGGATTTCATCCCTGACTTCTCTTACTTCATGAGGACCTTACAGCATAGTTGGCAACTTTTGAAAATGAAAAAGCAGGAGACCTTAGTGGGCGGCGCGCTACGCGCGGCGCGGCAAAAATTTGCATGGACACGCCCATCTTGACGGTATGCCACGCCCCTTCAAAAAGCCCACACCCACTTCACCTAACTGCATAACGGCTGTGGAAGAAAGCCGGTAGATGCCTTTATAGCCAGGTAGTAGCCCCCCTAACCCCGGTAGTGGCCCCTTACAGGCGGTAGAAAGCCCCCCTTGTAGCCAAGTAGATGCCCCCTCTGTAGCCAGGTAGAGCCAAAATTTGTAGCCAGGTAGATGCCCCCTTTGTTAGCCAGGGGGGTGCCCCCATTGTTTAGCCACGTAGTGCCCCCATTGTTACCAGTAGTGCCCCCATTGTTGCCAGGTAGTGCCCATTGTTTGCCAGGGAGGGGCCCCCATTGTTTGCCAGGTAGTGCCCCCATTGTTGCCAGGTAGTGCCCCCTTTTTTTGCCAGGTAGTGCCCCATTGTTTGCCAGGTAGTGCCCCCATTGTTTGCCAGGTAGTGCCCCCATTTTTTCGCCTGGTTGTGCCCCCCTTGTTGCCAGGTAGTGCCCCCATTGTTTTTCCAGGTAGGGGTCCCCTCTGTTGCCAGGTAGATGCCCCCTCTGTGCCAGGTAGTGCCCCCTCTGTTGCCAGGTAGTGCCCCCAACTGTTAGCCAGGTATTGCCCCCATCTGTTAGCCAGGAAGTGCCCCCATCTGTTGCCAGGTAGTTGCCCTCTCTGTTGGCCAGGTAGAGCCCCCTAAAGCTAATAAAAATAAAATAATAAAATCCACTTACTTACCAGGCTCCTGCAGCGCGGCCAGCTCCTGCCCGATCTCTTCAGCGGCGCAGGGGGAAGTGAGAGCAGCCGCGCGTCACTCCCCTGCAGCCTCGCGTCACTTCCCCTGCGCCGCTGATCTGTATGCACGGCGCGCACAGATGCCGGACATACAGGGGGAGGAGGGGAACGATCCCTCCTGCCTCCTCCCCGCACAGTGAGACCGCGGGCGGGTGAGCGGCCGCTGCGGCCACTTCACCCGCCTGTAGGAGCGGTCCGGCGGCGCACGCGTAGCGCACCCGCGCTACTCTTGCGCCGCGGTAATTTAAAGGACCCCTGCCGCCTGCAGGCGGCGGGAGGAATGCCAACTCCCCCGGGAGGGCGGGGGGGGGACCCCAAATAGCGGGAACCCCCCCCCCCCCCCCGCCAAAAACGGGAGAGGTTGGCATGTATGCCTTACAGCTGGCGACGAGGATGGGATGAGAGTTCTGCTGCTGTGAGTAGTGACTGCCATCTCCATAATCCAGATACCAAGGAGTGTGCTTACAGATCCACATATAAGGACTGTACCCAGAAACCTGAACATTTATCTCCTATACTGCATTACTGAATACAGGTGGGATGGCAGACTACATGCACGTGTTCCCAAAGTTTGATACAACTGACAGTCATAATCTGGCTCGAAACTGGAGAAATTGGATGCACAGGTTTGAGAACTTTCTGGAAGCAACAGACATAAAAGATGACAAAAGAAAAAGAGCTCTATTGTTGCACTATGCTGGCACAGAGGTGTATGACATTTATAGCACCCTACCTGCTACAGACACTGACACTTATAGCCGCTGCACCAAAGCCCTAACAGATTACTTCAAGCCTAAGCAAGACATCAGATATGAGAATAAAAAGTTCAGGATTGCTAAACACTTCCAGAAGAATCCATGGACACATATGTCACACGTTTAAAAGGGAACTGGCACAGGGGGAAATGCTTTTTACTGATGCTGATGATGAAATTATAACTCAAATCATTGTGTCGTGCACATCATCCACTATAAGACGCGAAGCGCTGCAGCAGGTTTACTCTCTGCATGACCTTCTCAAAATGGCCCGTGCCATAGAAATAGCAGATCATCAGGCCACTGTGATAGAAAAGGGGTATGACATCTTGGTGCATACCCTCCAATATAAAGCTACTACAGACGCTGAAACCCCACAATCAAAAAAATGGTACCGGTGTGGGAAAGACTTTCCTCATGCAAATAAATGTCCAGCATTAGGACAAACCTAATGAAGAGAACCATTTTGCAGCAGTGTGCAGATTAGCACTTACCAAACGTCTTTACAGTCCAGCCAAACAGGCTAATGTATAAGTCATACATCAGACTGCAGAGGAGACATCTATCACAAGTGAGGACTATGTTTACATTACTTCTACACCAAAATCCCTACGGTCTCCAAACGTTACAATCACTGTTCTTAAAACTGATATTATTTTCACCATTGATACTGGGGCATCAGTGAACATCATAGACAGCGATACCTATGAGAAATTGCAGGTACAGCCTGTCCTAGAAACTGTTCAGACCAAAATCTTCCCATATGGATCTCAGACCCCATTACCAACCATGAGAAAATTTGAAGCAGAAATCACTACAAGGGCAAAAACACAGAAAACAAGTTTTTTATATCTAAAAGGGGCTCTGGGGGCTGCATTTCCCCAGCTACCATACTGCCCTGAATCTGGGTCTCATTCATACAATAACTGATCCAGCTGACAAGGATGTACAAACTATGATTAATGAATTTTCCCCTTTGTTCAGTGGACTTGGAAAATTGAAGGACTTTCAAGCACATCTTCATGTGGATGAAAAATGTTCGTCCAGTCGCACAATTCCACAGGCCCCATTCCCATTTCATCTGAGAAAGAAGGTGGAAAAAGAACTTCAATTTTTAGAAGATGATGATATTATTGAGACTGTTACAGGCCCAACTCCAATGGGTCTCCCCAATTGTTGTTGTTCCAAAACCCAAAAATCCCGACCAGGTGAGACTTTGTGTAGACATGGCGCTTGCCAAATACCGCCATTCAGAGAGAAAGACACATCTCTCCACAATACATGATATTATTCATTCACTGAATGGAGCAACTAATCTTTTCAAAGCCTGGACCTTAACAAAGGTTACCATCAGCTAGAATTGAGTCCCAGAGTCCAGATACCTACAACATTTTTCTACACATTTAGGCCCACAGGCGGTACAAACGGTTGACATTTGGTGTTTTTTCCCACCGCAGAAATCTTTCAGGATGCTATAAGAAGTGTGATCCAACATATTCCCAATATTTTTAATTACAGTGGATGGCATTCTAGTTTATGGAAAAAACCCAAGCTGAAACACAATAGTGCATTACATGAGGTATTTCAATGCTTAGCATCTCGGGGACTCACTCAAAACAAAGAGAAAGTGTGAATTTAACAAAACGTCCTTGAGTTTTATGGTCACATTTTTTCACCCGCAGGAGTACAACCTAAATCCCAAAAAGGTACAGGCGATAAAAACGGCCTCCATTCCTCGAATGCCCAGTGAAGTTCGCTCTTTTCTTGGAATGTCCAGTTACTGTGCTAGATATACCCAAAGAATTTTTCCACCATTAGTGCACCACTGAGGGATCTCCACGAAAAAACCACTGTGAATTCAAGTGGTCCACAGATTTGTCAAACCTCTTTTGATGCAATTAAAAGGGAACTGTGCTCCACAACTACCTTGGCTTACTTTGATTCCATTTTAAACGCACTGATTTTGATTGTGGATAGAAGTCCAGTGGGACTGGGGCTATTCTAATGCAATACTTACCCAAAAAATCCAGACCCTTTCATCATTGCAATGCCAGCAGAGCATTAACGAATACTGAAAAAATGATACTCTCACCTGAAAAGGAGAGCCTAGCTGTTGTCTGGGGGTGTGAACACTTTCATCTCTTCTCTATGGAGCTCCATTCACCATAGTTACAGATCATCAAGCACTCCTCATCATCTTTGGAAACCCCAGAGCTAAGATGCCAGCTAGAATTGAACGGTGGGATCTGCGACTTCAAGATTACAATTACATAATCGTTCATAGGCCTGGAAAATACCAGTAATCCATGCTGACTACATATCCAGACATCCCCGCAAAGAAGAACAAATTCAGCATCAAAGGCAACTGAACAGTAGATCAACTTTGTACAGTTCATGAAGTACCAAGGCACTTTTAAACTGATCAATTTGTGATGGCAACTGCAAACGACAAGACGCTTTGTGCTTTAATACAAATTATCCAAAGTGGAAAATGGCAGAGAGCAAAATTTCCAGATCTGGACATCAACATTAAGGAGCTGCAATCATTCTCAAGTGTCAGAAATGAACTATCAGTCACTGAGGATCATTTAATTCTCAGAGGAACCAAACTGGTGGTCCCAAAGGCCTTGAGTACCAAAGTAATACAGATTGCTCATGAAGGTCATTTGGGAATTGTGGGTACAAAAAAACTCAGAGAAAAAGTGTGGTTCCCAAATATGGATTATTTAGTAGAACACACAATAAAACACTGCAATACTTGCCAACTTGTTACTCCTGCAGCAAACCCTGAACCCTTACGGATGTCTCCTCTACCAAAGGCTTTCTGGGAGGAAGTAGCGGTTGATATCTATGGGCCACTACCTAATGGACCATATATCCTAGTGGCAATTGATGAATATTCCAGATATCCTACAATTGCATTTATTTTGTCAACTTTAGCAACCAGTGTCATACCGGAGTTGGACACTATTTTCTCAGCAAAAGGTATTCCAAAAATAGTCAAAACAGACAATGGACCTCCATTTAATGGACATACATTTGTACAATTTTCTGAATACATTGGGTTCACTCACAGAAAGATAACACCTTGCTGGCCACAAGCAAATGGAATGGTGGAAAGATTTATGCACACCTTAGGGAAGAGAGTCAAAGCAGCCGCTCTGGAGCATATACCATTGAAGCAGGCACTGAACAAATTCCTACGCAACTACAGAAGTACGTCACACTCAACGACTAATGCTGCTCCTGCTCATCTAGTGTTCCACTGAACTCCTCACATATGCATTCTTGATGTGGCTACTCACGCACTACCAGCTGAGTCAACCATTAGACCAACAGACTTACACAACAAGCGCAAAATGAAACATTATGCGGACAAGAGAAGACGTGCGAAGCTATCTGCTGTTTGAACGTGTGATACTGTTGTTGTTAGTCGAAAGCCAAACAATAAGACATGTCCAGCATATGATCCAGCCGGGGTTTTCATTGTAACAGCCAAGAAAGGAAGCATTGGGCACACTGAGCGGGACAGACACTCCATAACCAGAAATTTCCCTCACATTTCAAAATTTAAAAACCAGAAAAATGACTTTGGTGAACTCTCTCAGACTGACGGAGCTGGTGTTGATAGGGGCAACTCTCAACCCGGAAGTAGCCAGCCCATCGGTTAGCAGTGATCCTGGTCATTCTAGACGATATCCTACCAGAGAAAGAAGAGCCCCATCTAGACTCATTGAGGAGGTTTAGCCAGGATCCTGGAACCTTATTCATGATTGTGAACTGACTTCTCATGTTTATATTTTTCTTGTGTTTTTGTTTTTGTTGTTGTTGTACTTCACTATAACTGTACAATTGTCAAATGGGGTTATGTAGATAAAAAAACAACAACAAAAAAAACAACAGGGGGTGATGTAACATACAGTAATTATTCCTGGCTCTCTAAGAGGAGAACACAGGATATAGGAACCAGGAAGTGGTATTGCTTGTTAGAGGCTAAGGCTGTTGTGTTGTATATCAGGGTGTGGAGACAGAAATAAAAAGGCAGATGCTGTTAGATTTCATCCCTGACTTCTCATACTTCATGAGGACCTTACAGGTTTTACTGAACTTCTTGAGGCCTTTAAAGCCTGCTGTTCCTGGACCTCAGGTGAGGAGAGTAAACCTAAGAAAGAAGCTCTGTGACACAGGCTGGCTAGCCTGCACCTGGATTTGACTGACACTACACGGATGAATACGGACTTTATGCATAGGTGTATTTTTAGGGGGAGGGGGTGGAGGGGACTGGTCCTCCCACTGGATGAGAGAACAATCTCCCTCACTTTTTAGCCACTTCAATAAAAAGTAATCCATATAAAAGCATGAGAATACGGAAAGTGGGGGATGGCAAAGCAAAGAGAAGGAAGAAGTTAACCCTTTTCCTCTTATATTTCTCTGCATCTTGGGAGGACAGAGTAGGTAGCAGCCTCAAGTGTCAGTGCAGAGTGAGAACAGCGCTGATTGGTAGAGCAGGAGTCAGCAGGGGCTGCTTCACCAATCAGAACGCTGCTCACAGTCCAGCACACTCTGTATCTGGGGCTGTGTAGGTATACCCCCTTGTATACCACTTCCCCTATGCTAAACCCTCATCAGAGAAGAAGAGAAGCTCCTGCCATATGAATCAGTGGCCCCCTACCTCCTCTGTCTGTAGTGGGAGGAAGAAGCTACCGACTGTCTCAGACTACAGGAGACAGGTGAGAAGGGGACAAGGATGCTAGGCATTGTGTGTGCATGTGAGTAGGGCCACTAGGTGGAATTCAGCAGGATACTTGCTACAAACGTGCCACCGAAAACCTGGGTTCGGTGGGGGAAGGAGACCTGTTGGTATCAGTAACAATAGGTTACTGATACAGATAGCTAGAATGACTGCCTTGCAGCCAGATATGGATTTCCTTTCCCGGGACGGTCGTAGTGTCCCCACGTTCCAGGCCAGGTTTTGGGCCAATCCCTGGATGGCTATAAGAGGCCTCCTACTACAGGTAATCAGGGTGAGTGGTCTGCCACCTGAGAGTGGAGCAACAGAGGAGCTGGAGGGAAGCTCTTGCCCCAGAGGCTTGGGGGAAGCCTAAAAGTGTATTGGACTGTGAGTACGTGTTTTGGTGGTGCTGGATATTAGATTCAGACAACGATAGAGAGGGTATCTCTAGATGTATAGTTAGGCTATGTTCACACGGCTGATTTTGGGACAGATTTCAGTCAGTATTGCACGGTGTACTGTGCGCAAATACGGCTGAAATCCGTCCCTGTCATTACGGTAATTCACCGTTCTCATAGAGAACTATGGATTCCATCTCCACTCCCCGCTCGTGAAATACAGTGAGAGGGGAGAGAAGTGACATACACATTATCCCGGCGGGATACGTGCAGTGGATAATGAAAGTCTATGGGGCCGGCAAACTAACGCCCTCCCCCCCACGCCGTAATTGCGGGTGAAATCCGTCCTGCAATTATGGCGTGAATCAGCCGTATGAACATAGCCTTAGTGGCCAGACGGCTTAGATGTTTATTTGTGTTTTGTTTCTGTACATTCTCCTGTGCCTAAATAAAACTGGTTGAGGCCAGTTAAATGGAAACCTGGTGTCGTTGTGCCAATACTGTCCTACCCCGGACGGCGATCTGAGAGCTAAATACCCCAGGATGGTCCCAAATGGCGTCTGGACGCAAGTGAGGTGTCACATATGGTGGAGGCATGCAAAGGGCATAATTGACACAGCCTGAATGTTATGCAGTGCTGCTAAGAGGCACACCTAATACAGAGACTGTATAATTGCGGGAGTCTGAAGAGACTATTACCTGTGTGGAATTTTTTGCCATGGAGGAACTTATTCAGCGTCTCAAGCAGGCAAATGCCCAAATGATACAAACGATGGCGAAACATCAAGCCAGTATCTATGTTGCATCTATGTTTGCACATACTGAGGCCCTACAGGAGACTAACAAGGTGTTGGCTCAACAGGTGGCTGATATGACAGAAGTTATCCGGGTCAAGGTAACCGCAGAGTGCCACCTGAGAATCCGAATAGCTGTGTGTAAGGCCATGAGAAAGATGGCTGCAGGGGATGGTGGTGGCGTGCTTTGCAAGATATGAGCAGATGGCTGTACACCAAGGACAGCCAGCGGAGCAGTGGGTAGACGTCCTGTGGCAGTTTATCACAGGAAAATACAGAGGTTCTACTCTGACGTGCCCCCACAGGAAGCTATAGACTACTGCAAGCTAAAGGCTCAGATTCTGGCAAGTCTGGGGTTCACCAGAATGGTTTGTGTGCAGAAGGAGACAGAACCATAAAGGTGGAAGTCTGTTGCCGAGGGCAACCAACCTGATGACTGCTGGAGCGGATGTCCTGTGGCCAGGAGGCCTTGTCGTCCAACAAAGAAGGGGTCCACGTTGGGAAAGACTGAGTTACTGAGGGACCTGCGTGCTGCTGTTGCCAACGGCAACCAACTGGATAAGCAGGAGCCCACTATCACTGGTCAGCAGAGGAAGCCATGTTGGAGGTGCTACAGAGCAGTGAGTTGTGCTCCTGAATGCCCTCTCAGGAGGAGGCCGGAGAGGAGGCAGCTGCAAGCCCTGGAGTTCCAGGTGGGTGGAGCACCGCCCATGGCTGACATGGACAGTCAGCAGCAAACTGCACCCAGACATCATACCCAGTGTGGAGACCCATCATGGACATGGTAAGACTGCTCCAGTGGGGTGTATTGCGGGTGACATCTGTGTTGGGACTGCCAGGCATGGGTTGTGGGACAACCAGGGTGGACCAAGCAGAGGCCCAGACATGATGCCTGTGCAGGTAAAGAGTGCTGAGAGCAGCAGGACTGTGAACTATGAACTCCCATGTCTCCCATGCTGTGTTACCTGTGGGGAATGGTGACTTTGCTACAAACTGTATTACGAATTATGTGCCATTTGAAAATGCTAATCGTAAGGAAAATGTATCTGTTTCTAGTAGTGATGTCACACAGTCTGTGAAGGGGGTGGTTAGCTGCATCACAAAGCTAGCTCCAGCTACTGCTGTGTGTGAACAAGCGACTACTGGTGCTGCAGCTATTGCAATGGTAGAGAGCAGCTCTGATGTGCCCCTGGAGGTTAGAGGGGAGAGCAGCACCAGTAGCACAGGTGATGTGTGTCCTGTGATGGATAGCCAGCAGTTATGTTCTGCTCTTGTTGGTCCCAGAGAGATGTTTGCCTGTTTTAATGGGAACTCTGCAAGTGTGTTGCCTGAAAGAGAAACGGCCTCCCAGGATAGTGATTGATCTGGTGCTGTGTATGAGGGCTCTACTACCATGTATGAGGAGACTGGGATTAAAAGTGTGAATGTTGCGCTTATTAACCATGGTGGAAAAACCTGTGTAAAGAAAACGTGTGCTGAGGCAGATCTTATGTGCAGCCTTGGTCAGTGTATTATAGAGAAGTGGATCTGTGATATAAATCCAGATTGTGACACTGCAGGGAATGAAGGGAATGGTTGGGTTGGGACCTGTAGTGCACCTGAGGTCACATGTCCCAATGGTGGCTATATTTCCAGTAGCGTTTACTGCAATGGTCACAGAGACTACAGTGACAGTGGTAAAGGGAAAATATGAGCTGCTAGACCCAGAAAAGAAGAGGGTTTGCTCAGGTCTTAGTGAGGGGCAGGTCAGTGTGGTTGAGCCCTCAGAGGGTAAATAGGTGTCTGGTTCTGAGGCAACTGATAACCTTTTCCCAGAAATTATGGAGGAATATATTAGCAGTATCACAGAGGTAGTATGTTCTGTGGTTTGTGGCAACCTACAGGTGGGTGCCATTTGCAGCCAGATACCAACTAGAGCTTTTGGTGTTAAACGTGTCATTGAGTTGCCTAATGTGAACATAGCCAATTTGGTGTCTAAGTGGGAGGATCAGAAGGAGGATGGCTGGGATGACTGATATCCCATTTCTAAATGTGTCTGCCATCGTCTCCAGCTCATTGTGTGAATATGAGGTTGAGAAAGATGTAGGAGTATCCCAGATAGAAGCTAAGAGTTCTCCCTTAGAGATGGTAATAGGGGATTTGAAGGAAACATCTCCACCCATGGATGCAAAGTGTCTGTTAGTAGGAAGCGCCAGGAAGAAGTGTTCACTGGAGAATGTATCTTCTGTAACAACCGGGATACCAATGGAGTTGGGGTCAGGTCTATATATATCACATAATCTCCAAAAAATTGGGAATCTCGCAAGAGAACAAAGAGTGACTTTTGATCACTATATTTACTATTTTGCCATAGGCAAACTTAAACTCTATCAGTTCTCTATCTGTAAAACACTAAAACGTAACTTTTATTATGTATAACTCTTAACCTCTATGCACACTATTTAAAAACCTGATTTCTAACCTCATTCATTTAACCCTTTTTGCTTCTGAAAGAGGGAATAACTCCCTTTCTATTATCAAGTCTGGTGGAGCACCCAGGTCAGGTCAGATAGGACGTTTTAAATTGTGATTTCTCACCTCTGTCTACAAGTGTCACCCACTGCAGGGGTGTCACAAGGGGGCCTTATTTGTTCTGTGTCCATGAGCATAGGGACGACTGCCCAAGTAGTAGTCGTGGGATCCGTTACTGGAGCTAGTACTTTGCTATAGATATAAGGCTCTCCTGTTAATAGGTGGTGCTCCACCAGAGATATTGGACGATGTCTTTCCTTGATAGGAGTATGATCACCTGTATTGATTTTATGGTGGATCAATGAAGTCTTTCCAAAGTCGAGTGCATGCTTGCTGAAAGCTTGGATGTGACGTTTAGCAACCGGATTAAAACCATCAATGTGTTCAAGGGGGTGTTTGCATCTCCAATGTTGAGTTCATTCCACCAGACGGTAGTAGGTTTGTGGGAACCTTTGGGAGGAGTGTGAATTGACTTCTGATGTGCAATTATGTCGTCATCTAGGATGTCTTCAAGCTGGTACAATTGAGCAACTGAATTAAACTTGTAAAGCTCAACCGGTGCATCACTCAGGTTGACTAGCCGTATGTACCTTACTTTTTGGGAGACGGTGACGATGCTTTGGGCAGCTTTCACTAGTGGCTGTCCCTCAATCTGGATGGGATCAAGAAGAGCTTCATAATCATTATTGTCGATTTCTAGACGAACTCGACACCAGACTAATGTCTCACTGTCTGGAGTCAGGGTAATTGGTCGTGCATCTTGGATCCGAACACGGCATATCTCGCCTTTACAATTTGCGAACTTCTGCTGGGCACAGAGCACTTTGATGGTCTTCTGGACGGCTTGCCTGTAAGGGGGAGAAGCAGAAGGGAGAGAAGCATGCAAGGCAGCTAACAGTTCAGTAAACACATGGCGGATAACATTCATACCTAGTACTACTGCTACCGTATCTCCCTCAGCCTCAGTAACAATTACACCTTGACCTGGTAATTTGCGCTCACCAATTTGAATGGTGGGTTCCCAGTAGCCTAGTTGGGAAATAGATTGACCATTACTCGCTATTAGACGTAATTTTGCCTTCCCCACAGGGTTGAGTATGTCAGAGTTCCAATGTTTTTCAAAAGCTTGGCTCTCAATAGTCGTGACCTGTGAACCGGTGTCCACCAGGGCTTCTAAGGGTAACCATCAACCCTTATTGTTATGTACGGGATTTGGAGAGAACCCGGGGAATCCACTGCAATTGTTCCTCGGGGCCCCTTTGGATTTACCTCACGTGGGGCGGCCCTTGGCCTCGGGGGTGGCCCTTTTTACTTTGTAGCATTGATACTTATCGTGTCCAGGTTGCTCAAAAACGGTACATTAAATGCAATCGCCTGTTGGAGGATTTACAGGTGGAGGCCTATCAGAACTTTGACGACGAGCAAGAGGCTCTGGAGACCATGTCCTGCTTGCAGATGACTCCCAAAATGAGGACTGGCATTTTATTCCTTTTAAGGCCTGGCACAGAGAGTCCACTACTTTGGTGAGAACATCGGTAATAGCAGGTGTAGTAACAGGGATAGAGGCCTGTGCCGTCTGAGCGGACTGCATGTTGTAACACGGGGTAGTTGAGATAGAATAGGTATTCATAATAGATTGTAAGCTCTTGCGAGCAGGGCCCTCTCACCTTGTGTCTCATCTGTAAGTAGCTTTTCATTGTGCAATGTATTTCTTTTGTCTGTACCTACACCCTCCAAATTGTAAAGTGCTGCGGAATATGTTGGCGCTATATATATATAAAGATTATTATTATTATTATTATTCCACCAGCCAGGTTTGGGAAATGAGTGACAGAATTGTAAGCAATACAGGGTGAATCAGTTCCCACTACTCAAAGGGCCAAAGTCTTAAAGTCCAAGAAAGTCATGTGTGGATTTTGTGCTTCTAGCATGCGAAGTTGGCTTTGTATTAGCTTGGAATCAATGCCTTCAATAAATCGATCAGTAATAATACTCTCCATGGCAACTGGGTCAAAGGTGTCTATTTGCTGCAAAGCCCTGAATGCAGACTGAAGAGCTAATGCATAGTCTCTGAGGGTCTCACCTGGTCTTGACGTCGGTCATAAAAAATTTTGATGAACCTCCGTTGGTGATTGGACTTTTAAACTCTGTTCTGAGATGGGGGAGGATCTGTTCCACGCTGGTTTTTCTGTGGATGGCCCAAGAACGGACTTCCCCCGCAGCTGGTCCTTCAAGCTGACCCAGTTTAAAATTGCACTTGCTGTTTAGGAGTAAGTGTGACAAGTTGAAGACTACGCAATATCTTTTCTTTAAATCCAGCACAGGTATGAGGATCCCCCTTGTAACTGGGAAGACTGGAGGTTCTATAAAGAAAGGCATTCCTGTTACCACGACAGGAGCTGAAACTGGAATAGCAGCTGTTGCCTGAGATGCAGAGGCACTGGCAGAGGATGATTCAGCATACTTGAGCGCAGGCTGGTCACGGTCAGAGGTTGTTGACATTTTGAGCAAATCAAGGTACTGTTCTTTAAGAAAATGCAGAACTAAGGTTTAAAACAAGTCACTGACATGATGCACTTATCTGTATGTCTTGAATGGCTGAAAACAGTGGACAATGGCAGATGCTGCACTCACAGAAGCAATAAAATCCTTCCCCCACAGCACAGAGGAGATGTGGAAAAGTTCCTCCTTGTGAAAGGCAGGGCCGGGCCCGGCACAGCTGGGGGGGAGGCGGCGCATGACCGCGCGCGCAGGTTCGTGCGGGTCATAGTGCGAGCGAGCGGCTGAAGGGGGCGGAGCTGGCGGAAGTGACGTGCAGCGGCGCGGGAGCAGAGAGCTCAGTTGCGCGGCGGACGGCAAACGTGTAGCAGCCAGCGCACCCCTCTCGCCCGAAACTGACCCAGATGACCGGCATGGCGGACGTTCAGGCCCTCTTGGACAGGCTACGTGCTGCGGGGAGCGGCGCATGGCCAGGACTGGCTCCAGAATGGGGTCAGTGCTCTGCTGGGGGACAGGGCTGGCAGTGAGCCTGAAATTTCTCCGGACGGGGGGCGTAGGTTAGGCCTCCTCAGAGGCTTAGTCCTGACATAACTCCCAGGGCCCGCCGAAGCTGTAGGAGCCCCTCCAGGGACCCTCCGGTTTGGGGGGGGGGCGCGTGCGGCCTGTTTCCCGGGGGGCCCTGCCCGGGCCCGGAGGAAACCAAAAAAGGGGGCGGAGCCCGCGGGGGACACACGGCCGCGGCAACGTCAGGGTGCGGTTGTGGTGGTGTCCCCCCATTTTCGGCGGGGGACGGGATTCCGGCAC
>JAODAL010026233.1:0-57144 GCA_025379985.1 Phyllomedusa bahiana
TTTTTTGTATACGAGCGTGTGGGCTTTTTTGAGGAAAACTGAAGTTTCATGGTACAACTTTGACATATATATACTTTTTGATCCCTTTTTATTCCATTTTATGTGCTGCAAGATGAACGAAAATTGCAATTGGGACTTTTTTTTTTTTACAGTGTTCACTCTGCAGATTAAATGACATGACAAAACTTATAGGGTAGGTCTTTATGCATGCAGTGATACCAAATATGTATACTTTATTTATTTTTTATCATGTTGGGGGTGATTGGCGTTTTTAAAGCGTAGAAGGGTAGTTAATGTGTTTTTATTTTATTTTTTGTTTTACTTTTTTCACTTTTTTTGTACTTTTTCACTTTTTTTTTTTTTTTTACTTGTCCCCATAATGGACTTGTATAAGTGGTCTTTAGTACTGGTATCCATAGTAACTGTCAATCAGCTTGCCCAGCCATGCCCACAGGGCACAGCCCTGCATAGTGACATTACAGGCAGCCCGGAAACTTTTGTAAGGTCTTCTGGGGTGCTAGGGAAGCCATTGGCAGCAGCGATTACATTGTGGCAAAGTCAATGGAACTCCCTCCCTCTGCCTTTCCCTTAGCGGCCCCAATCGCAGTTGATCGTGGCAGCTAAGAGGTTAATCGCTCACTCCAGACGCGGGCGGATGGACGGTAGTATACAGTTGGCTCCATGCTGTGATCATGTGGGCCCGCTTGAGAACCCACATGATGTCCAGGATATACCTGTATATACATTCGCGAGAAGTCACTTTCCGCTATCGGGAAGGGGTTAAAAAAATCTTTGGTCCTTTACTACAAATGTACTATGTCTGTTTATGTGCCTTTTGAGTGAGTAGGGTCTTGCTGGAGTGATAAAAGATTTGTGCTATGTAGTCTGACCAATCAGAGCTTTCCCGCTGCCTACTTTCTGCCCTGCTCAAGCTTGAACTGATGCAGCTGTATATCCCACCTACCTTTCTTATCACCTACATCAAAAGAGGTGGAAAAAAAATACTACCTAAATAATCATTTTCTCAATGTTAGAAGCCTTTGTACATAGAGCCCAAGAAAGCCACACATATTTTGGTTTTCCTGCCAACCCTTTATTGCTTTACTCAAGATAGATTTTATGTTGACCAAGATGATGTTGAACATGTACAGAAATCCTTAGGTAAAGAAAGAGGAATTTTAAACTTCTGGAAGGGAAGAATGTGACACATAACATTGCAAAGCTAAATTTCCTTATTATAATGTTAAGGACACTCTAAGAAAAGTAGTTATACGATGACTGATTGCAAGTCATCATGCTATTGCCATATTACTATGCCCTCAAGTGTCGATGGAAAGTTATTTTATTCATTATGTCCCTTAGTGTAGCAAAAAGATACTATCTGTCATTTTAAACAGCCATAATAATTATAGAAATGTTCTTGTCTGCAGTGCTCTCTACAATATTTCTGCCCGGCTTGGACTGACAAGCCTCCATGTCATCCTCATCAGAGATCAGCGGAGAGTGGTGTGTTACAAAACTATAACTGCCTGTTATCTTAGTCACTCACACAGCCATATAATAATTAAAGCTTTTCATTGATAATGGTCAGATTATAAGTACCTGATGAAGAGGATTTGTATTCTTAAAATGTGTTGTATCTAAATATGTTTTAGCTAATAAATGTCCTGTTCAGCTATCCCTCATGATTGGGAACAATGTTTCTGGTAAGAACGGAATGTACATGGGTTTATAGTCTTGAACAAAAGATTATTAAATTGTAATCATTGTACGTTGTGAATCCAGTGGCACTGGAAATCTCCTGAGTCTCATCATTGGCAACTGCAGTCCATTGTTCTCATTGTGGCTCCATGACTTAGATTTTATTTGAAGTTTACATCAAGCCATGTCTCAGGCAAGCCCCCTTTTGCGGTTGATATTCATTACCAGCATTTGTGTTATTAACTTATACTGCAATTATTTTTTCCAGCATTTTTTTTCTTACTATAATAAACCAAGTATCAGGCACACTCACAACCCTCATAGTTTTGATGAAAAATGTTAAATATGAGATATTAGTTTTTACAGGGGCGCAAGCTCACAACTGGCATCAACGGTCCTCATGTCTTTTCTACATGCTGGTGAGAACAGGTATTAAGTAAATGTGCAGTTTTTTATCATCTAATTGTTCCCCTAGTTACGGGGTATGTGAGCTGCTGCTCAGCAATTAGCTGCACCTGTTAATTTTTGAGTAAGTAATGTCCCATTTTTGTGTGTGTTTTTTCTGTAAACTGTCAGTGTAGGGTCTTGTAAGACATGAGGACCGTTGACGGCGGTTGCGAGCTTGCGTACCGGGGCCCCTGTAGCAACTAATACCTCACAATCAACATTTTTCCAGTATGTCATATTTTTTATCTGCCCAAGAATGCTGGGGAGCGGAGGGTGCCTGTGTTTTGTATTGGACACCCAGAAAGTACTGGACAGCCCACCTAATCTAATAGTATGGGCGTCACTAATAGGTTGTAAGCCACCATGGTGTACCTCATGTATCTGTATTTATGGCACCCTTCTGTATGGCCTTATTTGTATGCAATTGTAGTACCAGCAACCACCCCCTCATGCATTGAGGGTATGTGAGTGGTTGTTTTATTGGTATTTTTGCATTTGTGCAATCTCCCCATGCATACTGTGGCTTTTCTGCATGCTGGTGTGAACAGGTATTAAGTTAATGTGCAGTTTATTATCATCTAATTATTCCCCTCATAGCAGGATGTGTGAGCTGCTGTTCAACAATTAGCTGCACCTGTTAATTTTTCCCAGGTGGGCCAAAGTTGCCTGCTACTGGGTTCAGTCTAGTCCAGCCATTGAGCTGTGACTATGGCCCAAAAATTGTACTGTTAAGAGTTTTTTTTGAGTAAGTAATGTTCCATTTTTGTTTACATCTTTTAGAATCTAACTGAGTATATTTGGCGGGAAGCTTTTGAGATTACTAGCATTAGTACTGACATCATGTCTGACAAAGAAATCTTGAATATACTCAATTAGCCTCTAAAACAGACTTGCACTACATATGGATCACTCACAAAATTGAAGATACCGTCGGTTGGTGGCATTCCTCAGTAGGACTTTCCCGGATGAGTAGAGGTCTGGCCACCACCTCCTGCAGTGTTTTCCAGGTCTGCTCTAAAAGTTACCACCTGACTTTTTCACTGCTATTTAACTGTGTAGTTTATACAAAGTTGTAGCATATTAAAAACACATTGGGGATTATTTTACACTTTGGTGCCCTATTACCATCTTGGGCACTATCTGTTTAGTACTATTATTTTTAGCTACAATGATCTGCCACTCCTTGTTTTAGAGGTACCGACTGTATGGTCGCAGTTTTTTTTTACACCATAAATGGTGTACTGATAGGCTTTTGGGGCTCATTGGTTGTTGTACTGTTCCTTTAAGCTTGTGAGACACAGATTGCTTGCTATTAGGAACCCTCCTAAAAGCCATCAGTTCACCTTGGTGTCACATGGTGTCACTAGTTACTAAAGGGTTGTTAAATCAAGGTGCAACTACCAACATACTCTGATAGCTCCATAGCAAGAATATTGTGGGTACAAATTCAACTGGATCCAGAATGCATCCCCTTTCTTCTTGGATTATTTTGATGTCCATGTATTTGTAGGGTGTAGCCCCAAAGGTTGAATTTCACCATTGGGTCCTAGGCACTCCAGTCTGACATTGATTTCTGCTAACTAGTGTTGAGCGATTATTATCGACAAAGTTGAAATCGGCACAGTTTTTATGTTGATCAAAATTTTTAGATCATGCGATAATTTTGGGTTTTAAAAATCTGTGCATCATCTTTTAAAGATCGCGCATTTTTGGCGTTCCTGTTCATTTTGGCACGGCCAGCAATCAGCTGGCTACAGAATATGGAGCTAGGGTGAGATGTGTGTGTGGACGTCATGACCTGGGATGTGTATGTTGCGATTGCTGGAAAAATCACATGACCTCAGTTTTTACATAGAAAACAGTTGTTCCTGTTCAGCCTCAGTGTCCTATTAGGCCTCAGAGCAGATGGCACGTGTGCGCTTGCCGGTCTGGGTCCAAAACTAGCTATCAGCGAAATTAATTCTCATTTATGCACCAGAGAAAATGCTGTCCAACTCGTTTGCTGTGATCCTTACTATATTTAGTTAGATTAGAGGACTTGGAAGACTTTTATATGTTAGGCTAGAGTAATTTCTAAAAGGAGCATATACCGCTGTAAAAGTACTGAGGGGAGCGGGGAGGTGGGGGGGGGCTTGTGGGGCGAAAACAAGACAAGCTCTAAAAGAATACGTGGATTAAAGTTCACCAAGACTTAGTGTGACATATGCACTGCAATAGCTTTGATTATTACACAGTTTTCTGCATGAAATACTTTCTTGCGATTTTGGGGCAGCTGAACTGTATATTAGGATACTCATCTTTTCTTAGTATCCGGCAGGTCTCTTTGTTAGGTGCAAAACTAACTTTAATTTATCAGTAATACATTGCAGATAGGTGTTCATTTTTCAATTTTGCCCATTCTACCTTATGTTCATATATCCACTTGCAGTTAAATTAGAATTCCAGCAATTTTGTTATGTAAGCACAGGTTGGATTAGGTGCCAAAACACTACCTTGTATTATCACGAAAAAATTACACAGTTATTGTTTTTTGCAGACTTGTGCGGTCCTGATTTGTTCAAGTGAGGCACCTATGCACTTGAAATGGTGATGCAGCTCATTTTGTGTCTAGTCGCACACACAGGCTGATTGTAAGGTGCCAAAAATATCTTTTATTATCCGAAATACATATATACAAGATACGTGGTTTTTTGTGCACTTTTTGGGCCCAGTCCAGAATTTGTTGATAGAGCCCACATTGCAGTTTAAAACATTTGAATTCCAAGCATATTGTTGTAGTTTATCCACAGGTGATTGATAGTGCCAAAAATACCTTTTATTATCCGAATACATTACAGATACGATTGTTTTTTGCACTTTGTGCCCTGTCCGATTTGTGGATGTAGAGCCACCTTATGCAGTTAAATTTGAATCGCGAGCAATTGTGTAGTACCACAGGTGAATTGATAGGTGCAAAAAAATCACTCATTGTGTAGTTGATCCGCCATACATTTACAGATTAAGTGTTTTTTTTGCACTTTTGCCCAGTCCAGATTTTGTGATTGAGCAACCTCATGCAGTTGAAATTTGATCCAGCAATGTGTAGTTACCACAGGTGAATTGATGAGGTGCCAAAAAAGTACCTGTTTATTATCCAAAAAAAGAACCATTACTGCATATCGTGTTGTTTTGACGTTGGGCACTTACAGCTGTTTGTTCTTTGAGGCACTTGCTCACTTATAAATGTGAATGTACTGCAATTTTGTAGTTACACAGGTGAATTGAAAGGTGCCAAATAAATACATTGTATTTTCCGCAATACATTTCAGCAGAACGTTTGTTTTTTCACTTATCTGAGCGCAGGCACAGCTTTTTGTGATAGAATCTTACTTTGCAGTTAATATATTGGAATTTACAACAATTTTGTAGTGTCACCATAAAGGTCGATTTATAGGTGCCATAAAATTCCTTGTTATTATTCCGAAATTTACATTTCAGGGATAAAAAAAATTACGTGTTTTTTCACTTTTGGAGCAGGCCAGTTTGTGATAGATCTACTTTGCAGTTGAATCTTGAAATAAAAAATACAGCAATTTTGTAGTCACCACAGGTGAATTGATAAGGTTGCCAAAATAAGTTCCTTGTATATTCCGCAAATACATCTGTCAGTACGTGTTTTTTTTCGCTTTGGCGCAGAGTCAGCTTGTTGATCAGATGTACTTTCAGTTAAATATTGATTACAGCTAATATTTGTAGTCACCACCAGGTCAGGTTGAATTGTTTGGTGCCAGAATACTTTTTATTATCCTGTAAATACATTTCAGATACGTGTTTTTTTGGGGTACTTGTGTGGGCGCAGGCCAGCTTTGTGATAGATCATACTTTGCCTAGTTTATATTTGAATCCAGCAATTCGTGTTTTGTTTGGCGGGGATGTGAGAATCGCTCGTGATTAGTGCGTGTACTTTTATAAGAAGACTTTCCAAAACTCTTACATACCTTCTTCAAATTTTTTATATTTTCTGATCCATGAGGCGAAAATTCATGTGGTAGCGAGCATAAGGGGGGTAGAGACATGGAGGTAGAGGTAGAGACGAAGGTTGCTCCTTCCAGTGCTTGGGCCTGGACACATTGCATGGACAGCGGATCGTCACGTTGCAGGACCGTCAGGGGCCTTCGTCATCGCTGGGTTCAGGGCCCGTGAAATTCAGTAACGGCAAACGCGGTGCGCAAAATCTGTACACTTCAGTGGTTTAATGCAACTGCATCAGCAAGTCTTACCTCCTCGTCTACCCCAGTCACGGCACAAATGTCTCATCAGCATCACCAGCATGACGGTTTTCACAACATGAAGCCAGCCCAAATCGGTCAACTCGTCATTGTTACCCACCACTAGGTGGATAATTCATTTTCTGAAGACCTCTTGATGACAAATGCGGTTGGGGTCAGAAGGCATGTTTTAAAAGATCAAGAGTCCAGAAGAGGATGATTTTCTCTGCTTCTGACGCCCAGTTTACTGATGCCATAGAGGAGGAAGAAGGAAGACCTGGTCAATCGGAAAAAAATCGTCGTAGGGTCGGCAATGCCTGCAGTCCCTATGCTTGTAGGCCGCAGATTCTGGATGCAGATTGTCTCAGGACGACGAAGTCACCTGTGCTGATTGGATGATGATGACGACATTTGCCGGATCCATCGTGGTCCTTTTCAGCAGGAATTTGCTTGCGAGCTTGCTTCATCACTGGACGAGGAGGAAAGACGTAATCGGGGGTTCTAGTGATAGTACGGGGTTCCGCCTCAAATAAGGGAGAGGGCAGGTCGCAGAAGTCCGTATGATATGATTCGCCCAGCCACACGGTCAGCCGCAAACCTCGCTCCCTCGCTTATCGCCGTTCAAAAAGGTCCTGGACCTCTCAAGCCTGGGCTGTCTCTTGACCAAGCTCTGATTCACCCCAGCAATTGTCATATGCCGCCTTTGCCGGTAAATGCATAAGTAGAGGCAAGAACAAATAGGGTGTTAACACACCCAACGTCACATGTCTATTCACATGCAGCGAATGCATGAGTTGAAATGGAGGCATACACATTGGCCAAAAAAGGCCAGACCGACGCCGGACCTGCCAACCATGTCACACCTCTGTCTCGCCTCCTTCACCTCCTCCGCCACCCCACCCCCCCGCCCCCCCCCCCCCCACCCCCCCCCCCACCACCCCCCCCCCCCCCCCCCCCCCCCCCCCCCCCCCCCCCCCCCCCCCCCCCCCCCCCCCCCCCCCCCCCCCCCCCCCACCACAAGCAGTTCATCAGGCTGCCAGGTCTCTCAGAGTCCATGATTCAAGGGATCATACCTCCGCTTTCAGCCTCCCACCGTCGCCCCAGAGTACCACCAGCATACCAGTGGACCCCATCGGTTCCCCTTCTCCTTCGCCTGGTTTGATGACCTGCACGCCGTTACAGCGGCCAGTCTAGCAGCCAGCCTTCTGTCTTCCCAGTTTGGGAGACAGAATAAAACAACTCTTAGAACCAAGTGATACATTCTTATAAGAATGTCCAAAATAGCCTCTGAATGTCGCATTGCATATAGGCTTTTGGGCCTGGGCAATGTTGCCTTTCCGTCTGGGGGACACAGATGGGTTCCGCCACGTCATTGGCCCTTGCCTGCCCACAATACAAGATTGCCCGAGCAGGCATTTCTTTTGCCAGAAAAAAGCCGTCCCTGCCCTGGCCCGCCACGCTGTTCATGTAAAAAATTCAAAGCGAGGTGTATCTGATCTTTGGCCAGTAAAAAGTCCATTGACCACGACACATGGATAGTAAGCCGACGGCCAAGGCCGCTATATCTCTGTGCAGCTCACTGGGTGAGGCTGGGTGGTTGTCTCTGGTGGTGAAGGTGGCCTGCTCAGGCTCGGCGCACGCTCTTCAAAAACCCGCTGGGGGGTGCAGGGTTCTTTCCCCCAAGGGTTACTCTGGTGGGGGCATCACGTGCCCAGAGAAGAACCAGCCGTGTTGCAAATTAACTCTTGTCTTGGAGGGGACGTCCCCACAAGGTAGAAAAGCTAGTGGTCGGCTCCTCCGCAACAGAGACCAAGCGTGGCTGGGTTGCTAAGATACCTTGTGCCAGGCAAGGTTGGTGTGCAATATGGGCGAAATCTGCTGGCCGCCCTTAAAGAACCAGGTAGGCTGGAGCCACATCCCTTGCTGGGCACATTTGTTCATGAACCTTGTCGTCCAGAAATTTTCTAAAGAAGCTTCCCGGGTCTTGGACTGCCTGCTGAGGAGGCTCGAAGTCTAAGTTCGGCACTGGTCCCACCGTTCGCACCCATGCTCTGTCCAGCATGGCGGCGATGCCCCTGCAGCGGTTCAGCTCGGGTCTACCCCGATTCATCCGTCTCCCATTGTTGCGTGGCAACACGCTGGAATCTCCACCCTCACTTGCTCCAGCGATTGTGGCATAAGCAGCGCATTTGCCTTACGCCCAGTACGAAGTGACACATTGGCTGACAAGCAGCGAGAGCGGACCTCGGGGTGTTGAGCCTCCGAGAGTGGAGGCAGGTGAAGAGATCTGCACCATCCTTGCCTGTTTTGAAGAAGACACCAAAAATTGGTTCAGTGCGGACAATGCCCTATGTTCAGCCATGAGCATTGGAGGTGATCTTGTTCTGGGAACGATCGTTGGGACATCTGAACAAACCAGGTTTCCCCGCAAGCGTGACGGAGGAGGGAGACGGGACACAGATGGCGGACACGGAGCCTGTTCCTCTCAGTCAAATCCACAAGGTACCGACAGTTTCACAATTTCACCGGTCTTCATAATTCAGTGGTTCGGGGTCCAGAGCTGAGTGCAGGTGGGCATCAGCTGCTCAGGGAGCATCATTCTCAGGGAAGTCAGGGATGTGTTGTAGCTGTTGCCTGAGGCAGCGGTGGAGGAGGGAGGAGGTATTCTAGACACGACGTGGTACCGAGGTTCCCTGCCTTGGGAAAGAGAAGTGGTTGGCTGTGAAATTTGCGGTCGGAGAGGAAGATGACGGAAGAATCAGTTTGATTAGTGCCCTCGGACCCAGAGGCTTGGGAAAATAAAGGCTCCCATCTTCACATGAGGGCTTGGATGGCGGCTCCATTTCCTCCAACATTGATGCTTCGCATTAAGGCCATCAAAATGAACAACAGTTAATGGCGTTGACCACCCTCCCTAGGTATTCCACGACTCAAAACAAAACTCAGCACTTTCCTTCCACCCACCCAAATAGAGAGTAAAATGCAGGAAATGGAGACACTGTGATTTGATCCAAATGGAGACATTCTGGTTGCGTCTGCTTCACGGTTCTCCAAATGTCACGGTTTGGAAAAACATCCAGCGACGTGACAGCAGTAGAGTGCCGAAGTTGGCCGTAGCCCGGCAAGCAGCAGGCTAGGTAAGTGGCAGAAGCCTAATGGGGGACCTCTGGGCATATCTGTTGTTTTACCAACTCACCAAGCAAGGCACTATTAGGGCACACATCTCAACACACAGAGACCAGCTTGTAAGATTCATGTGGTGAGACGACTATTGCGTCTCAACACCGGTTTGTTTTTGTATGTTGTTCTCGCGGGACCCCAATGAGACTTCTGAGGTGGTCCAAATTGGACGGAATGGCACGGAGCTCGCTCGCCACGCCTTAAGAGGTGTTGTCCTTGCCCAGCAACTACCAGCGTCATATACTCGGAGCGGGACATTCAGCACACTGGGAGGAGTCATTACAGACCATAAAACGCATCGGATTTCCACAGCTAATGTGGATGAGATTTGACTATTCATCAAGTGATTCAGGCATGGATCTCGATGTGATTGTTGTGGTCCAATTGTCAAGATCACGATTAGTTGCTCGGTATACTTCACATTCATCTTTCAGAAACAGAAATTGGTCCTCTTGAAAGACTTTTTTGTTAAAATGATCATTTATTTACTGCTCAAATTTTTATTCTCTTTTGCCCCAACAGTTATTTTGATTTGGTTTTGCATGTGAGGAGACTTGTAAAGGATCAGCATAGGTTTCTGGACAACCACCGATTCAATTACTCACTTTATCTTTAGAAGTTTTTCGCCATTGTCAAGGTTTTGAGGTCATGTTGCATTGAGATACAGCTATAATGTATGGTCCTTTGTGGAACAGACAAATGTGGCTTTGTAGTGGCATTTCTCCCTCACAGTTTTTAATAGTGGCTGGAAGTTCATATTTATAGATTTTTTTGGGGTCATGTAGCTGTGAGATACAGCAATATCCTGTCCTTTGGAACAGAATCGTGGCTTCTAAGTGGCATTCCTCCTCCTCACAATTTCACCGTTAAACCAGTGGCTGAGAAGTCTATTTTTTATAATTTTTTGGGTCCTGCTGCTTTTGAAATGCAGCAATTACTAAGGTACTATATAAAAAAAAAATGTTGTTCCTACAGAAAAAGGAAATTTGTTCTTCACACATTGTCCAAAGTGGCTCAATGGGTCATTGATTTGAATTTTTGGGGGCTTTCTTGCTTTTGGAAATGCAAGCTATACTACAGGGTCCTTATTATATTAAAAAAAATGTCTTGTTTCTAACAGACATTTTGTTCTTCCACAATTCGGCCAAAGTGGCTCAAGGGTCATGCTTTTGAATTTTTGGGGGCATTTTGCTGTTTGAAATTGCAGCGCTATACTACAGGTCCTTATTATAAAAAAATGTTGTTTTCTACCAGGGACATTTGTTCTTCACAATTGGCCAAAGTGGCTCAAGGGTCATTGATTAGTTGAATTTTTGGGGGCATTTTGCTTTGAAATCCAAGCTATACTACAGGTTCCTATGTATGTAAAGAAAAATTGTTGTTTTAACAGACATTTGTTCTGTCACAATTGGTCAAGAGTGGTGCTAAGGGTGATGGTGCTTGTCAGAACAGGAATAGGTAGGATACTGTTAATGGACACATATTGCAAAATGACTTGTTTTTGCAAGTCTTTAACATAGCTATCTAATCCCTGTATTGAGACAACCCATTTAATACATTGTAAATAGTAGAAACAAAGACATGCTGGATTCCATCCTATTTGAAAAATGTGGTTTTCTAGAAGTAAAACTACTAAAAACTTTGCATGTACAAAATAGCTGTGGTAAAAAAAATTCCTCTGAATCTGGGGTTTTTTGAAAAAACCCCATAAGGGGGAGGTGAACAAAAAGACTTGACGATGTAGGTTATTCAGAGGACATGGCGATATGGAGCACGGACAGAGAAACAAAGTACAGAGAAAAAAGTACAGAATGCCAAGAAAAAAGGGCACTTGGGTGGAACAAGAGCTTAACACCTGTATTTCCAACGTGAAGTCAATTGGGTCCGCACCTCATATGGATGGGGCAAGCCGCTTTACCCAGGACAGGGACAGTATATGTTCTCAGGTTGAAACTAAAATGGTGGTTGAAAGACTCTAATTTCGGCACTTTGTTAAATGTGGGGGTCATGGCGCAGCGGTTTGGGGGCTCATGCTGTGGCCCCAGGACATGTATAGTCAATGTCATGTTGAAACTTAGAAAATGGGTGGTTGAAAGGACCCCTGTTTTCCGGCACTATTTAAATCTGGGGGTCATAAGGTTTTGGGGATCATGCTGCCGTTCCAGTTCAGGGATAGTCATGTCCAGTTCAAGTAAAATTGATGGTTCATAATTCAGTTACTGCCTTCTGGCACTTTCTTAATTTGTGGGTGATGAAGGTTTAAGGGTCATTTGCTGTTGGTACAAGACCGGATAGTGAATGGGTGTAGTGATTTTTTTTTCTGTGGCTTTTATAACCTAAGCCTGTTGGGTTGCGTTGAGATTTTAGCCACGGTATCATTTTGGACTGTTTGTGGATGTTAATTTCCAGCTTCTCCAGCCCGTGATTTGGGTGTAGAAAGTGAAGGTGTTGTTGCTCTCCCATTAGACTTTAATGGTCATCACTCATAATTCTATCTATCGACTATCTTGTCGATGATGGTCGATAAGTCGGGACCATCGACCGATGTCGATGGCCAACGTAATCGCTCAACACTACTGCTAACCTTTTACCGAGGAATATGTCGTTTCGACACTGCAACTAACCAAGCTAATACCCTTCAGATATTCCATCCCATTTTCCAGTATAAAAAGCATTTATCACATTTTTAGGAAAACAGTTTATGAACATTGATAATGATAATTCATAAAGCTTTAGATGAACAGCCTGCTGAACACTTCACACTGTTCTTACTTTTTTTTTTTTTTTATGTTGCATGAAACATTATAGTTTTAAACCATATAACCATGATAAAGCCTTTGCAGATAAGATAGTCTTAATTGTATTCAGGTTTCGATCTGGATATGTATGAGCCTCATCTTTCTGGGATTAAGAGACAAGTGCAAACAGTAGCCGGATCTGAATACTTTTTATATTCGAAACAGAGCTACACTTCAAGACAATTCCAGTTTAGCATGGAGTATAATCCTATTCCACCACTGACAATCTCATTTCAGAGCTTGACATCAGGTTTTACAGTCTTTCTGTCTTGGTGCAGTATGTTATGGGGTTAAATGTTCATGCATGGACATACAGTACACTTTAATATTGTTACATTAAAAAAAGAAAACTTTTTCTTGCCTGGGAAAGGTGTTTCACATTAACCTTCTGTAAACTATATTTACATGTTTTAGTATAATGAATAATGGATCAGGCTGAGACTATAAGGTTATTTGGAAAGTTTCTCTGGGAGAGGAGTTGCAGTAAACTCTAAATTTATGCTTCCCCTGAGTGCCTGTAATGTGTAGCATTAATCTTTTGAGAGATAGATGGGGACAAGAGCACTTGGAATAGTCTGAAACTTAAAATTGGTATAAAATTGCACAGTCCTTAATTCAACACACTGTCCTCCTACATGCAGAAAAGAGTAGCAAAGTGTTTGTAGAGACTCTGGTTATTAATATCATCAAAAAAACACTTGTGGACTGTAAAACAGCATGAATTACTTAAGCATATGTGAATTACAAGGCTTGCCACTGCTTCTGTATATAGTGTATCATATTTCAGCTTTAATATTAGGATAAATCATATAGTATACTGAAACCTATTAACTGAATACATGCAAATGGGGAAATCAAAAATTGAACACCATCATATGCAGATTGTTACTTAGCCTTGCCAATATGAGCAAATTACATATGCTTAAGGTGGGCTGACCTTCCTGTAGAGCATTTTTTATGTCATTCCTTCCGTGCATCTACATGATTTAGTATGTGGTGTGATTTCTTGTATCACTGTGAATTTCGAGTTCTTTCTGCAGTACAACATATTTTTTTATTCTAACTGTAGATAACCTACCTGTAATAGGTGTTAGTGCTGTTGTTAAACGTGTTGGATGAAGATGGTGCTGTGGATATCTGGAATTCAGCAAAGACTTTGATACAGTGGGACATGTAGAGCTTATAGTTGAAAAGTTAAAGGTATGATCCTATCTCACACATTAACGGCATACCAATAGGAAAAAGAGGGTGTTTTGAACTTTTAACATATATTTGTTTTAATTATTAAAACTTTTTTTCTTGTAGTTTTAGGTCCCCTAGAGTACTTAACTAATAGGAGGAGAGGTCACTTGTACTCTGTTCTCCAATAGTAATATATTGCAGGACAGTGTACAATAATGACTCTCCTATTACATCTTGTCTATGACAGGGTATAGTAGAAGTAGTAAGATGGCAGCCATGGAGGTGTTTATAAGGCCCCTTTTTCTATGACAACCTGGGGGCACCCTACAATTTTGTCACGGGGTGAAAAGGGGCAATCGGACAACGGAACTGTACAGCATCTACAAGGATTGGCTACTAGTGGCAGATCCTGCATGTAATTAACAGGTGTTACCTGCCATGTATGGAGCAGGTTCAGTTAGTAAGACCACTCCTTACCCTCTTATCGACCTCAGGATGTTACTGTACATAACATGTCAGTAAGAGGTTATTAAATTAGTAAATGACATAAAAGAAGGCTTGGTGGGTAAGGTTTGTCTGTTTGCTGATGACACAACAGTGTGTTATATGGTTCATACTCTTGGAGGTGTCTGTAACATTATAAATTATTTAACTTTACTGGAAAAAATGGTCAAAACAATGGAAGCTGCAGTTCAATGTTTCCAAATATAAAATTATGCACTTGGGAAAAAAAGATTCCTCTGGTTATTGTAATGGAAGTTCTCTGTTAGGCAGGACTTCTGAAGAGAAAATATTAGACTTCTGACAGGTCACAATAAGTCACCAGTGAGATAAAGCAGTAGGAAAAGCGTATTGAATGTATATAACCAGTAGAAAGAAGGAGATTTTCATTCTGCTGTATAGCACTCTAGTGAGAACACAATTGTGGTGCAGAGGACTTTTTGCAAAACTAAAATTGCACCAACTATTTGTATCAATTTGCAAGTTTCTGAAATCTTTCAGGTAAGAGAAAGAACAGTTGCAATGTCCCGTACAATGCCTGAAGAAGATAATAGACTGAGAGTTTATAATGCCAAACTGTCTCATGATTTTCTAGATTTTGTAGTAATGCTTGAGCCATTTATTCTATATGTTTATAGTTCTTCTAGTGATTACATAGCCTTATTAGTCATTAGTAGTCATCCAAATCTTCAGCTGGTCTGGCAAAGAGAAAATTGGGGAAATGGGAAGGTTAAGGACATGAGGATTTAGTTCTCATTTAGGAGTAAAGATTTAATTGGCCATGGTTGCTTTAACATACTTTGAATATACCCATAGTACAAGCGAATAAAATGTACTTGGGATTTGGAGGCAGGGAATTGATTGCCCTAGGTAAATCATTACTAATTTCTGTCATAGGGAAAGATAGAGCTCAAAGCCAAATTGGAGTCACGTGTGACAATAGTGTGCTATTGTGTCTTCATACGATTAAATGAGCAATAGTAAATATTAAGTGGGGGATTTTCCACCTCTAAGCAGTATCAAAAGGGCCCCACTTCTATAGAGCACAGTTTTGAAAAAAAACTACCTGGATTAGTTCCCACCTGCTTGCATGTCGCATGTACCCAGTGTGACATCCCTTAGCATGCCTGAAATGGGAGTTCCATCTGTTTATGCCAAAAAAGAGATGCAGGAAATAGAAGCTGACATTGTAGGACCAGGATGCCTACCTCCAATGTGTGCTCTTGGGCTTAAAAAGGGACAGAACAGCCTACAGATATTTATGAAAGGGGAATAAGTAACAACCCCTGGCCCCATACCAAACTTGTGGAATCATGTATTTTCGACCTCTAACTGAAAGACCGTTTGAACTGGACAGACTGTAAATATAAGCCAGTTGCCTGAGAAGGTAAAGTTGATATTGTTACATCATGTTCAGTTCCCTGTGTCT
This sequence comes from Phyllomedusa bahiana, assembly GCA_025379985.1. Taxonomy (NCBI): domain Eukaryota; kingdom Metazoa; phylum Chordata; class Amphibia; order Anura; family Hylidae; genus Phyllomedusa; species Phyllomedusa bahiana. The sequence goes on from JAODAL010026233.1 coordinate 15,486, forward strand.
CTTTCCATTAGAATTGTAAAAAGGTTAATGTGTCCTTTCCTACAATGAACAGCATTTGCTATGTTACTTATCAAAAGCTATGTGTTGGAGTGATGTATCCTCTATGTATTATTTTTAGCAACATTTCCCATTACGAGAAAGTGGAAATATATTCCATGGATTTATAGCATTTAAGATCAAGGTGGGGGATAGATATGGGTTACATGTGGCGAATCATTTCTCATCTTTCCTGGTTAGGCTTTAGGTGGTTCTATAGCACCGATAAGCTCTTCTAATTGCACTGACATGATTTCACGAGATGTAATCAAAAGTAATTAATCTCCTTTGTTTGTTAGAGCAAACACACTCTGTTCTCAAGCTGATGTCTGTCCTGGTAATGTTTTTCCACCACTCTCTGTCTAATCAGGAAGGGAGAGAAGGACAGTGACCAGAGAAAACTTTGAACTCAGAGTAAATAAAATCTCTCTTATCTCCTGACCAAGGTTATATTAAAAGAGGAATGTATTTAGAAAAGTTGTATTAGTTAATTAGTCCAGGAAGTCCAATGAAGTGTGTAGCAAAATGCATGTTTTGATTTGAGTTATTGTTCTCTACATGTTGAAATCTTTGTAGTGAGATAGCCCCTTTATTGTTGTCATCTAATTAAGTTCAGTTGAGGCATTGAAGATGGCTCTGTAAATAAGGGCCATTCATTTTCTCTCAAGGGGATAAGGGATTCATGAGTTGCTCTTTTAATCAGTCTATCAAAACTTGAATGTTTGATGCTAGATGACCCTCTGTGCAGTTTACCTTAAGACCTCTGTCAAGTCTTTAGTTGCCTCCAGCCCACGTTCAATCTTTCCAATGGTCAAGACACTCCCACACTTTTGTCTACCCATACTTCTGGTGTACAAGCCAGCACCAGCTTCATGGTCAAGACACTCCCACACTTTTGTCTACCCATACTTCTGGTGTACAAGCCAGCACCAGCTTCAATCCTCCCAGATGGATCAGACCTAACTATTACTAGAAATACCAAAAAAAGAACAGCACTAATACTGCCAAAATATAGTTAAAATATAATTTTATTAAAAAATATGAAAAATAATAATAATATAGTAACGTCATCCAAAAAAAGCATGTAGAAAGTACAGAGTCGCCCGTAGAACTACAAATATAGAAATGTACAGCATATGAAGCAAAGATATGTAACAAATAAATCATGTGAATCAAAACTGAAAAAAACAACCTTAGAAGCAACTGATAGTGATAGATGGAACCCTGGCCTCAAGTGTGCAGCTCCAACATGCATATTGCTATTCACTTCATCTGACTTCCTGGACTAATTAACTCCTTAAATGCCACAGGGTGTTAATAGCCTAACAAAGGCTTCTGGTTGTCTGTGACAACACCACACTGTGCTGTGCCTGACGAGTCTATTCTCCTATGGAAACAAGCAAAAAAAAATATGAAAAAGTGAAAAAAGTAAATGAGTAAAGAATAAAAACACACAAAATAAATGTAAACATGTACACCACCCTTTTCTCATTACAAACGACAATCAACCCCGAAGAAAAAAAAAGTACAAAATTTGGCATCACCACATTCATAACATCCTAGTCTGAAAATCTGTCATGTTATTTAATCCGTACGATTAACACCTTAAAAACCCAATGGCAGAATTTAGATTCATCTTGGTGCATATGAAATGGCAAAAAGCAATCATATAAACTACAACGTAGTACCAATAAAAATATCTGATCATCCCGCAACAAAAATCCCTTACACGGTTCTGTATGCAGAAAAATAAGAAAGTTATGGCTAAGAGAATTTTACATTTATTTTATAAGGTGCCACAACATAAAAATATATATATAAATTGGGTATTGCAGTAATTGTTTTGGAAAAACAAATGTTATTGGGAAAAAAATAATTTTTCATTTTTATGGCCCAGCGCTAAAAAATCTGTAAAATATCTGTGCGGCCAATATCTTCACTGCACTTCTAGATATATTGCATAAGGTGTGTAGTTTCTAAAATAAAGTTTTTGAGAGGTATCAATTAAGTTTTACCGCCTGAAATGGTGCCAAAAAAATATCCTAATAAAAATGAGGTCCCAACATCCAGTAGGTGCTCTATAGTACTATGACACCCGTGGCTGTATCTGCTTCCCCATTTCCTTCCCGAACATCTAATCTGCAGTCATGCACACTCCACTGCTCACCTATCCCGGCTGCTTCATTCGACTGCTGCTTCTGGAGGCATCTCTCTTTTTGGTCACTAAAGGGTGCACGTAACAACTCCCTTTGATTTAAAGGGCCAGAGCATGCCATTCAATCCTTCCTTAGCCGATTACCTCAGTCCAAGGGTCTTTTATGGACACTTCTCCTAGTACCCATTGTACAGTTGTTATCATTTCCTCATACTAACACTCCTGTGCACTTTTTGGTCTGCCTTCTCATTGTTGTTTCTCATGCTCCATTCCTACCATGACTACACCTCTGCCTCATCCTTTTGTATAATGCTCCTAGGCTCATTAGCTTTCACCATGAGGACCTACATCGGGGGTAGCGACCTGGTGGTTTCCCAAAGCAAAGACCAACCAGCCTTGCAGCGGGCTCTGGTGAAGCCCGAAGGACCCTCAGACTCTGTTCCTCAGCGTAGGTTATGCCAACCCTCTAAAGTGGAACTAGCGGATCTACCTCCTGTCTCCAGTGTCCTATTGTGACATGCTCCCTCTAATTTGCGCCTAGTGGTTGAGTGAAAATAGGGCCACATATTAGTAATCTCTTAAGTGCCATAATCAGGGGAATCAATAATGAGAAGTGTTTTCCTTTTTAACATCTATTGTATTCCAGGAAATTAATGGATAAAAACTAAAAATCCACAAAAAAAAGCTAAATTTTGAAATTTCATCTCCACTTTGCTTTAATTCCTGCAAAACACATTGAGGGTTAACAACTTCCTAATTGAGGTTTTAAATACTTTAAGGGCTGTTGTTTTTTTGTTTGTTTTTTTCAATGGAGTCAAAGACAGGTACCAAAAAGATCTGTGTTGAAAAATTTATTGAAAATGTGAGAAAATAGTACTAAATTTACAAGCCCCACCAATGTCCTAAAAAAATAAAGAGATTTAAAAAATGATGCCAACATAAAGTAGACATATGGTAAATGCTAGGTATAGACTATTTTGTGTCGTGCATTTGTTTTCCATGCAGAAATTTTGAAAATGGCACATTTTTCCAAATTTCACTTTTTGATATTTTTCTCAGTCGATAAGCAAGGACTTTATCTACCAACATTTATTATTAATTTATAGCACAATATGTCATGAGAAAAAAAAAACGCTATATCACATGGATAGGTAAAAGCATTAAAAATTACTCCTACATAAAATGACACATGGCATACCTGACAAATGGGGCTCTGTGACAGAGGTCAAAACTGACTGTGGCAGTCTGGGGTAAACAAAAAGGATAATGGCCCCTTGGTAAATAATAAATTGCTGTATTTGTTTGTTAATTACAATTAAAACAAATCAAGCTTTATGCTTTTTTACCTGCATTTCAGTGAAACTACTAAGAAGGTCAAGGGGTCTGTTGATTTCACTGTAGCCCTTCCAGGATATTTCACTTACCAGTTCATTGACTCTGTAGTGTGACAATTAAATGAAATTTACATTGTGACTGGCATAACAAGAAGATGAGTAAGAGAAGGGTTTAGTGCAGTTAACATCTGCGGGCCAATAAACGAAGCCACCCTTCCATCTCAATTTTCATTATGACCTACACAATGCTCAGAGTAAGTCTGTATAGAAAATGCTTGCAGATAGTGCAAATTATGACTTATTTTAATCTCCCCCAACAACTGTTGTTCTAGTAATTAATAGTAATAGATATAAGTAGTTTTTTACACTTATTCACAGAATGAATGTGAAGTGACTTTTTGTTTTACATTTCATTCAGAAAAATATACATAAGGGATAACAGTGAGACACTTGTGGCTTATGTTGCATTGTCCTTAAGTGGGTTCTCTCACCATGCAGTTTCTCTGAGTCACAGCCAATTTCAGACTCACACACCCTGTTCAGGCTGTAGGTGGTTCTATAGCAGTGTTTGACTTATCAGCTCTGCTTTTCTTAGCTGAGCCTGTTATAGTGAAATTACTGCAGGAGATTTAAAATCTGTAGTACAAAGGAGTAAAATGTGTCCTTATCGTAAACAAACAATTTAAACGTAATTGCTAATCACTAGCGATCACTAAAGCTTTCCCATCTAAACTAGTCAAACATAAATCTATAACCTAAAACTAAACCTTTATTAAGACAGTCATCTAAAATAGCTAGACTTGAGATATTTAATTAGTAATGATGACCAAGAGATACTCCTCTATTACCTAACTAAAAGTGCAGAATGTCAGCGATTGTTATCTGTGTCTAACTAGGGGCATTACTAAATTCCAGTTAGACAGAGCTAACAGTCACTGACATTCTGCAGACATTAGCATTTTTATTTAGTTAGTACAGGAATGTTTTTCATCATTACTAATTAAACAGCTCAAGTCTAGATATTTTAGATCGTATGGTCTTAATAAAGGTTTAATTTTAGATCCTAGATCCTTTTGACTAGATTAGTTGGGAAAGCTGGTGATCGCTAGTGATTAGCAATTAGGTTTAAATCTTTGGTCCACAAACCAACTAAATTTGTGACAAAGCATATTTACTTATCTTAAACAAAGCTCCATTCCTAGAGATTACACACAACAGGGAGTGACTCACCATGGATGACTGCAGCTTCTAGCAATCAGATAAGAGAGAGGAGAAAGAGATGGTCTGTGCACTCAGAAGAAATAAAATCTCTTATAATAATAATAATCTTTATTTATATAGCGACAACATATTCCGCGGCACTTTACAATATAGAGGGTAATTACACACATTGAAAGAACTTACAGATGTGAGGACCCTGATCGCGAGAGCTTACAATCTATTATGGGTGAGACGAAGGGTTAGGAAGTACTCTGTTTACAATGGTCCAGCCATGTTACATAAATAGGAGGTGGTTTACATAAACATTGGGGGAACCTGCCACCCTGACAGTACATCTATATACAGATAAGTGCCTGTGAGTACCCTAGTGTTGGGAGTGACAAACGAGTGTGATAGCAGGTGGGGGTTAGCAATTTGGGGTCTTGATATGCTAGACTGAGAAGATGTGTTCTTAGGGCCTTCTTAAAACTGTGAGGGTTGTGAATGTGCCTGATCGCCCGTGGTAGCATGTTCCAGAGAATTGGTGCAGCACGTGTGAAATCTTTGAGACGGGCATTGGAGGTTCGGATGATTGTGGCATGTAATCTGATATCATCAGCAGAGTGGAGAGCACGGGTAGGGTGGTAGACAGAGGAAATGTAGGGGGGTGCAGCACTGTGGAGAGCTTTATGGGTGAGAGTGATGAGTTTATGTTGTGCAGCAAGTGACACAGGGTAGAGGCAAAATTTAGCGGCTGGAAAGAAAGACAAGCCTGGCTGCTGCATTCAGGACAGATTGAAGAGGGGAGAGTTTGCAGAGGGGCAGATCAATAAGCAGGGAGTTGCAGTAGTCAATACGAGAATGAATAAGAGCAACAATGAGGGTTTGAGCTGTTTCCACAGTGAGAAAAGGACGGATTTTGGAGATGTTCTTGAGGTGCAGGTGACAGGATCGAGCAAGTGATTGGATATAGGGAGTGAAGGACAGATCGGAGTCCAGTATGACCCCAAGACAGCGGGCCTGCTGCCTAGCAGGTATGTTGGTGCCACACACTGAGACAGAAATAGCAGGGTAGGGTTGGTTAGAAGATGGCAGAAAAACAAAGCAAAGCAAAAAAAAAAAAGCAGCAATGCATTTGATGATAGTCTTCATCAACCTTTCCCTACATGTTGTAAGCTAATCACTATATTATTATAATAAATTTTAGAGCGCCATTGATTCCAGGGTGTTGTATATTCAAGGGGATTACATACATAACATGAGTCGAACAAGTACAATGGTGACAACAGATGACTAACAACTGGTACAGAGGGAGAGAGGACCCTACCCGCGAGGGCTTTGTAGTGAGAAAACCTCTTTAATTTTAAAATGACACCCCATATTTGTGTTGAAAAAAGTAGAACTCTAATTCACTGTATTGGACGAATGTTGACTAGTGTTGATCAAACCGTTCTAGTAGAACTTCTCGAACTTTTTAGAACCTGAACCGAGCCGAACATTATATTGTTTGTTTGAGTAAAGTTCTAGTTCGACACACCATTTTCATTGTCAGGTCCAGCAGCTTTCTGCACTTTTGTTGGCCATCCAATCACCTTTCTGCACTTGTGGCGACCATCCAATCAGTGCAACAACATTATTGCTGAGGTGTAGGGCTCTCATTGGCTGCTAAAATAACATTGCCAAGTTATATATATTTCACTGTATTGCCTTGTAAATGCCATTTTCAGGTCACTCCCTGTACTGTACAGACTTCTCTTAGTTAGATGGCAGTTTCCTCTCCATAGACATCAATAGTTAAGGAGTTAGGTATTGCTGGCTGCATCTTTCCCACACCCAGACGCTGTTATTTGGCAACAATTGCTGGCTCACATAACGCCTAACTCTCATATACATGGATATATATTATACAGCGTGCTTGGATTTGCTAAATTATATTCAGTGCCCAAAAGTTCAGTTTTTACGGTTTTGTTGGTTTAGTAATTGTATAACACAACATCTCCAAGTCTGCTATGTGTCAAAGGGGCTTTTGGGCCCCCTCAGGATGCAGGGCATTGTAGCAGCTGCTATCACTGCATCTCTTACAGCTACGCCCCTGCTTGCAAGCTGTCTTCATCTTTTCAGTTAGCAATTGAAAGGAATGAAGTATTTTAGCCTCTCTTTTTTTTTCTGTCACTCTTAGAGTCAAATTTTCTTCACAAATTTTCTTCCACATATCCAGTTTACCGTTATGGATGGTAATTCCAGCTCCTTCTCACCTTTAAAGGTATAAAAATTAACCCGAACATCTTCTCCTATTGCCTTTATTGGGGTTCGAGTTTTAGTTTGAATAGAACCTCGAACCGAACACACTAAAGTTTGAGGTTCTCCTCGAACGAGAACTTTGTACTGCGCACTCATCTCTACTGTTGAATACATGAAGAGAACAGCCATATAATTTGGCATTTTTATGGAAAAACAAATTGCCTTCTAATAACTAAACTGCTCTTTCAAGCTTCTTATATGTATATTTAATGACACGTTATTGTTGCAATACATTTTGAATAGGGAATGCAACAATTTTAAATTCACATACCCATACATTGTACATTCACATGCAAAAAGTACAATTGAAATATGAGCACCCGCAACGCCGCTACTGCTGCGAGTGGCGCTGTGACCCACACTTGCTGCCCCATCCTGTACTTTCCACACCTCACTCCTGTCATTTGCTGGGTGAACGAGCGGCACTACAATTAAATTAAAAGGGCTGGCGAGCCGGTGATTTGCTATCACCGGGTGCTGATCCTATATAAGTCCTGCCCTTCCTTGATTCCCTGCCGAATTGATGGTGCATTAAAGCCTTGAGAGGAAGCATTCCCATTGTGTTTATTGCTTATTCCATATACCGTACAGTTAACCTCCATCCCTCAACTACGAACCTTTGCCACCTGTCCTGACCTTCCTGCCTGTCCCCGACTGCGAGTTTGCTTCACAATTTTGTACAAAGCTGCACCTTGGCTGCCACCGCAAGCAAGTCACATCAGGGATAGTGACCTGGTAGTGTTCACCGCAGCAAGTCCAACCGGCTTTGCGGCGGGCTCTTGCGAATACTGGACCTACTTAGACTCTGCTCCCTGGCGTGGCTTGTATCACCGCTTGCGGTGATCAAGTGGATCCACATCTGTGGCCTGCCATTACAATAAGCCTACCCTTGCAATGTTATTATATTAACCTCTTAATGACTGGAACAAATCCCTTTTTCGTTTCTATTTTTTTTTTCTCATCCTTGCCTTCCAAGAACCAAAACTTTTCATTTTTTATTTTTCTGTCTACATGGCTATATGGGCTGATTTTATGAGTGTTTTTTAATGGTACCCTTTAATGCATCATATAATATATTAGGGCTTGTTCACACGACATTTTTATGATCCGTTTTACGGATCCGTTTTACGGATCCACAAAACGGATCTAACAATTTTTGTGTCAGTGTGATTAACATTTGCTTTTCAAATGGCAAAAGAAACGCTGTCACAACGAGTGGATCGCCGATAGCGCTTTTTCGCGATCCGCTTTTCCGATCCTTTTAAAGAATTGACATTCAATTCTTCTTGCGTTTTTTACGCAAGAGAAATCCCCATTATGGAAATAATGGATGTGCGCTTGTGGCATCCCAAAAGCGGACCAAAAGTCGCAGCATACATTTGGGTGCGTTTTGGATCCGCTTTCGATGCCTAAAAACGCATCCGTAAAATACATTGGATTTTTAAATTAAATATAAAATGTTGAAAATATTATGTTTGGGTTATATTATATAGAATGTATATAATTATATTGTTATATAAGGTATATAATTATATATAGATAAATGTATATAATGAGTATATTTATATATATATTACAATATACATTTGTATAGTATTTAAACATATAATATAAATGTATATAATATTATAAATGGTATATAATAAGTATAATAAATGAAAATTTTAGATAAATGTATATATGGATATATATATATATATAGATATAATAGATTTATATATATAATATATATATATATACACAATATATAATATATCACATAAAAATATTATATAATAACATATATATATAAATATATATAATATATATATAAATATATATATATATATATATAATATATATATTATCCAATTATAAATATTTATTTATAAATATTTTGTTTATAAAAGATTTAGTTTATGAAATGATTGTTTAGTATTTCATTTTTTTAAAACATGAAAGGGGGGCGGGTCTAAAATTATAGGTGTGTGTACAGTTGAATGACACTAGGTAAAAAACAGGTTTTTTTCTTGGTCATTGATAGTTATCTTATATTTAAATACAGTTTTTGATAGGTTGATTTTTAAATAAAGCATTGAAAAAAACGATGCGTAAAACGCATGCCAAACGCATCCAATACCATCCAAAAAAGATCACTGTTATATGCGGTTTTCCTGATCCCCGCTTTTGGATGCAGTTTGCCCCCAGTTTTTGCAGGTTAAAAACGGATCCGTAAAACGCATCCAAAACTGATGGAAAACGTTGTGTGAACAAGCCCTTAGGGAGCCAAAAAATTTACTGTGGATGGAATTGGAAAAAAAACATTTGCGCACAATTTTTGTTGGAATATTTTTACGGCGTTTATCAAGTGAACTAAATGATGTAAGCTTCATTTCATGAAGAATCGGTATGATTCATCCAATAATAAATTTATATAGTTATGTTTTTCCACTTTACTAACAAATAAATAAAATAAATAAAAAAGTTACAAAAAATGTATAAGCTTGATGGTTCATTTTTTGCAGGGTAAAGCCTAGTTTTCATTGGTATAATTGGAGTTTCTGCTATTTTGATAATTTTGTTTACTCAATTTCTTTCAAGAGGCAGGATGGCCTCTATATATTTTTTTACAATACGGGATAAGTAACATAATATTATGTTAGATCATAATGTTACAGGCATAGCAATACCAATTATGATCATTTTTTTGGTTTAATAAATGACAAAAAAGTGGGGTAATTTTCTTTACATTTGTATTTAGATTTAGAATTTTTTTTGAAAGTACCATTTAGTCCCCCTAGGGGAATTGAAAATTGATTTTGGGGAAAAATTGTCTGATAATTTGTACTATGTACCTGAGTACTCATGCACTGTTGTACATAGGCATTTTATTGATCTCCCATTACAGTATCATGTACAATCACAGCAGGTTTGAGGGTCTTCATTAGGCCCCCAGCTGCCATGAAAATCGAACAAGCCCCATTTTCTAATCTTTTAGATGCCATGGTCAGGTTTATTGTGACATCTAAAGAGTTAAATAGCTGGGATTTTCGCTAGCAGTAGGTGCTGGCTGTAACTAACAGTTGCCACATATGAAGCAGGCTCAGTGAGTACGCCTGCTCCATACTCCCTCAGCGCTGTCTGGATATACAGTAACATCTGGATACAGTAAGGGGTTAAGGGCAGTCAGAGACTTAATGTACTTTTATAATTTGTATGCTGAAAGTTGTTATTGTGCATTTGGATATTGTGCATTTTCTTTTAGCTCAAGTACATTTTAAAGGGAGTAAGGGAATATAATTTCATTAGAAGTACTAAAACTGGACTGGCACAGTGATAGAACTAAAGTTAATTATAAACCATTTGTTCACATTAATAGTTATTGGCTTGTTGTTTTATGCTATTTAGTAGCAATTTAACAAAGATCAAAGAAACAATTATTTTCCATGAATAAAATTTTGGCAGAGGTCACCATACAATTACCAATCTAGAATAGACTCTGCTTAATTCCTATTGTCTTCAGCAAATTATAGAAAAATAGCTTAGATTCTCAGCAGTTCTCAGCACTACTCCTCCCTACGCTTTTCAGAGTCTCAGAAGAGTTTAGATTATTTGTCCATAAGTAGCAGTACATAATTCTGTACTGTACATTTCTTTATACTCGTGCGTTTCCATATCTAATTTGAGCTAGCTAGGGACTTCATTAGGATCTAGATATAATTATGAAGCTTTTCAACACCATTGTTTTTGTATCTCATTTATACACAACTAAATGTTGCTTCCCCAATCTAATTATACAGGATGAATTTTGCAAATTGATGCACATGTGTTTTTCAGGAGATTCTGCCATAATTATAAGTATGCAGAAACTTTGTTGTATTCAACTACTCTATGGGGTATCTAATATGCATTTTACAGCAGTAGTCTTCTAAATCAGTTAATATCATTAAATGTTTACTTTTCCATTAGTAGCTCAAATAAAACATTCAACAGAAAATCAGAGCTTGTAACAACTCTTCAGTCTCTCGATATTTTGCCTGTAGTCATTTAAAAGCTTGTTTCCTAACTAGAGTTCTAAGATTTCCCTTAAAGATCATATATTGAGATTATACAAAACTTTGTTGTTGCACTATTGGGATAATTATAATTTGCATGTTAAGTTGTTTATACATAATATAAGCTTGTCAAACATCATTATATAAGTAATTATCTGTCTGCACAGAATGGCTGCTTTCTCAGAAATACCCACAGTGGTGATAATGGGTGACTTCAATTACCCAGATATTGACTGAGGGCATGATTCTGCTTCTACTACTAAGGGGTTGAAGTTCCTCAACCTGTTACAGGATCATTTTATGGGCCAGTTGGTGGAAGATCCCTCTAGAAGTGATGCTCTGTTGGATCTGGTAATGTCTAACAAAGCAGAACTTGTTGGCGCAGTCACTGTTTCTGAAAATCTTGGTAACATTGACCACAATATAATTTGTTTTATAGTCCAAACAAGAAATTAAGACTGCCGCTTACCCCTTCACCGTGAGTGTTTTTGTCTGGGCTTGCTTCTCCTTAGCTGTTTCTTTGTATTCAGCTGCTGCTACTGCTTGCTCGTGTTGCCTTCTTTCCGCTCGGAGAGCTGCCAGTCTCGCTCCTTACTTCAAATCAGAAAATTCACCAAGGAAATTCCAGCGGACCAAAGGTACTTCACGAACTTTTTATTTAATTTCATTCTTCCACAAGATAGCGTAAAACCGATCCCAAGTGGGGAATTTATTAGAGCTAGGAGAGCTTGTTCCCTGGATAGGGATTTCCAGGAAGAGAAATGTATTATCGATGGCAGGCTGAAGAGTAGGGGGTACCCAACACACCTCCTAGATGAGGCATTTAAAATAGGTAAAAAATATGAAACAACAGGGTCTGTTATGGAAACAAAGAGAAGAAAAGGGGGCAGAGTGAAAGAACAAGTAGTATTTTCAACGGGTTACAGTGAAGATTATAATAGAATAAAAAAACATCTTCTATAAAAATGTGCAGATTACTACGTCAAGATGCAATTTTAAAAGAGTATGTGGAAAAAGGGGTAAAATGTGTGCCAAAAAGAGGTAAAACTCTAGCGAATAATCTGTCCCCCAGTACTTATATGAGCAACAGAAATAATACATGGTTGCAACAATGTGGCTGTTTCCATGTGGAAGAACAGATGTAATTTGTGTAACATAATAGTGAAGGGTGATACATTCGCCAACAGCACCAATACAAGGACATTTAAATTGAAGCAGTATGCGAACTGCGAAACAGACCACGTTATCTTTTATATTGTATGCACCCATTGCAATCTCCTATACATAGGCAGTACTATAAGGAAATTTTTAAACATAGAATTGCAGAACACCTGGCAGGCATACGAAACAAACAAGTAAATTTATCAGGGGCATCCAGACATTTCGTTGAAACACATGAGAGCAGGATTGCATCTTTAAAGTGTGGCATAATGGAAAGGGTAAATAAGCCACATAGAGGGGGAGATTGGGAACATAAAGTAAGGTTACGAGAGGCCTATTGGATTTCTTACATGCGATAACCCGCTTCCCCAAAGGCATGAAATAAACGACATGATCTCATGTACATTACATTGAAAAACTGTCAAACGTATAATGCAGTCATTTTAGAAAATCAGCATATATTGCATGAAGCATTTTGCAATCCCATGTTGTAACCTGCAAAATTGCCAAACATGTGTTGAATATATACTATAAAAAACGCCCCATAGGCATGAAATAAACGACATGATCTCATGTATATACATTGAAAAACTGTCAAACGTTTAATTCATACGTTTAACGCATACATTTTTAGAAAATCAGCATATATTGCATGAAGCATTTTGCAATCTCATGTTGTTAACCTGCAAAATTGCCAAACATGTGTTGAATATATACTATATAAACGCCCCAGAGGCATGAATAAACGACATGATCTCATGTATATACATTGAAAAACTGTCAAACGTTTAATGCATACGTTTAATGCATACATTTTAGAAAATCAGCATATATTGCATGAAGCATTTTGCAATCCCATGTTGTTAACCTGCAAAATTGCCAAACATGTGTTGAATATATACTATATAAACGCCCTAGAGTCATGAATAAACGACATGATCTCAGGTATATACATTGAAAAACTGTCAACCGTTTAATGCATACATTTTAGAAAATCAGCATATATTGCATGAAGCATTTTGAAATCTCATGTTGTTAATCTGCAAAACTGCCAAATATATGTCGAATATATATTATATAAACATTAGGAGAACTGCATAATAACACAATAGCTGTTTGCAATACAAAGGATTCTATTAGGAAGCAATAGAATTTGAGCTACCCAAGGGTTAAAATCTAAGCACACGCCCATGACCATGTGATGCAGTGACGTGTTTTTAAGTTTGTTCACTTAGGAAATGTTTGTGTCAGAATTTACATGCCGTGAAAAAGGGTCCTGAGGGTCCCGAACCGCGTCGGCGGTTTTACGCTATCTTGTAGAAGAATGAAATGAAATAAAAAGTTCGTGAAGTACCTTTGGTCCGCTGGAATAATTTGTTTTAGTCTAAACTGGGAAAAACAAACACAGAGCGATGGACAAAATCATTTAGTTTTAAAAAGGCCAATTTTCCTTTATTGAGGGCCGCAACAAAGGAAATAGACTGGAAGCAGCTATTACCTAGTAACGATGTAGAAGCCAAATGGGAGAGCTTTAAATATACTTTGTGGAAATATATAGCAAAATGTATTTCTATAGTTAAGATGTATAAGCAATTAAAATTAAATCTAACATGGCTTCTACCTTCTATTAAAAGGGCAGTGAATAATCAAAAAGGGCATTTAAAAAAAATGTCAGTGGGGGCAGCATCAGCCCTTGAAAATTACAAAGAGCTTAACAAAATCTGTAAAAAGGTGATCAAATCAGCTAAAATACAAAATGAAAGGCAGGTGACCAAGGACAGCCATACAGATTTCAAGAAGTTCTTGAAACATCTAAACTCCAAAAAGCCAAAGTCAGTGTATGTAGGACCCTTAAATAACAGTAATGGGAAGCTGGTCACTGGGGATCAGGAGAAGGCAGTACTACTTAGTAGAATCTTCAGGTCTGTATACACAAACAAGAAGAAAGAAGCTGATGTGACGGGGTCAGTGCTGCAGTGGGCGGACCCAGTCTAGATGTAGGTGGTGTCAGTACTAATGGTGGCAGTGCTAGAGCTGATAGGGCAGGCCCACTGCAGAGATAGGATGTGCAAGTATTATTAATGCATTAACTGATTTCATAGATTGGCTGAGTGTAAAATGGTCCAAGACAAGTTGGCTTACATCCAAGAGTTCTTAAAGAGCTCAGCTCAGCTATCTCTGTGCCCCTGAATATGATATTTAGAGATTCTCTGGTGACTTCTATAGTGCCCAGAGACTGACGCAAGGCAAATGTGGTTCCCATGTTCACAAAAGGCTCCAAGTCTTGCCAAGGTAATTATACACCAGTAAGTTAAACATCAATTGTGGGAAAACTGCGGGGCTCATAAGGGACCATATACAGGAATATATGGCTAAATATAACATTATAAGAGATTGCCAGTATGGTTTTACTAAGGACAGAAGATTTGAAACCAACCTGATCTGTTTTTTGTGAAGAGGTGAGTAAAAGTCTGGATAGCGGGACGGCTGTGGATATTGTGTTTTTAGACTTTGCAAAGCTGCTTGACACTGTCCCTCATAAGCATCTATTGGGTAAATCAAAATCTATTGGGTTTGAAATAACAGTGTAAAACTGCATAAAAAACTTTTTGTTGGATTGTACACAGAGAATGGTGATAACTTCTAATCTGAGTGGTCCCCGGTTATGAGTGGTGTACCCCAGGGCTTAGTACTGGTTCCTCATTTATTCAATGTATTTATTAATGATATAGTGGAGGGGATTAATAGCACTATTTCTGCAGATGACACCAACCTATGTAGTGCAGTGCAAACTATGGAAGATGTTCATAAAGTGTAACCAGAGCTGGACACACTGAGTAGTTGGGCAAATGAGGTTCAATGTGGACAAATGTAAAGTTCTGCATCTTGGTACTAATAGTCTGCAGGCATCATATATCCTTGGAGGTGAAACACTGGGGGAATTGCTTGATTAGAAGCATCTGGGCATATTTGTTGTCACAGCGCATGCCGTGGCCCCTGTCATGGACCACGGTTGTGCCTGTGCCTTTGCTGCGGCCCCCACTACAAGTTACTCACCTGTCCTGGCTCCTGTTAGTGCTGTGGTGCCGTCTGTGATGCCTGCCAGTAAATTTCAGTTTCCAATGCTTCCACCATCTCTCTGCTGTCCTGGGCATGTGCACTACTAGGCTATTTAAAAGGAAAGTGTCCCAATTTTCCTGTTCTGTGACCTGTGACCCCTGGCTATAAGAGCAATTTCCTGCCCTTGCTCCTGGTCAGTTTGTTGTTTTCCACTACATAGAGCTTGACGCCTGGCTGCTGTATTTCTGCTGAACCTGCATTACCTGTGCGCCATCTGTGTCTACCCTGAATACCTGCCACTGCACAGTCCGTTTACCTGCAGCATATCTGCCGCTGTACCTAGTTCGCTACAGTCCTGGAACTGCGGTACCCACCTATGACTACACCTGCTGTGTTCAGTCATCCATACCAGCACCTGTTATCCTGTTCTGCATGTCGGCTACCTCTGTGAGTTACACCATCTACGCTCGCAGGGGCCCAGAGGATCCACATACCCGGCGTTCTATTCCCCTTAGAATGTGACACTTGTAGATCATAGATTACAAAACGGCATGCAATGTCAATCAGCTGCATCTAAGGCAAGCAGGATACGGGTGTGTATTAAAAGAGGCATGGACTCGCGGGATAGGGATGTAATATGGCCACTATATAAAGCATTACTGCGGCCTCACTTGGAATATGCTGTTCAGTTTTGTACTCCAGTTTATAGAAAGTATGTAATGGAGCTAGAGTTTGTGCAAAGATGAGCAACCAAACTATTAAGAGAAATGGAGCATCTTTGTTATGAGGAGAGGTTAAAAGAATTAAACTTATTTAGTCTTGATAAAAGACAGCTCCAGGGAGACCTGAATAATTTGTATAAATTTATAAATGGCCCCTACAAAATGTATGGTGAAAAAGTATTTCATGTAAATCTCCCTCAGAAGACAAAGGAACATTCCCTTCGTATGGAGAAAAAAGGATTCAATCTCTACAGGAGAAAAGCCTTCTTTACTATGAGAAGTGTGAATCTGTGGAATAGCCTACCTGAGGAACTGGTCACAGCAGGAACAGTTGAGAGTTTCAAGAAATACTTAGATAACTACCTGAAACTAAAGAATATTAATTCGTATGTAGCTGTATAAAATATATGGATCCAGTCTCATGGCAACTCTGGGATTAGAAATTAGATCTTCCTTAGAGCAGATTGGTTCTTGCCTTATGGGTTTCAAACCTTCATAAGTAGGGGAAGCAAAGTTTAAAAAAACTCTTATCTCCCTCCCTTCATCCACATTTCACCACCTTTGGATGAACTTGATGAACGTGTATCTTTTTCAACCGTACTAACTAACCCACCTAGTAGTGCATTTAAACTCCTTTGGCCTTCAGTACCCCAACATGCTGTGGAATAAACTCCACATTGTTTTGAAATTTTTCTGCAGAAATTGTGGTCCATGTGTACAGAATATCCTTGGAATTGACATGGTCGTATCTGGGGACTGTGAAAACCAGGACAGCAATGAAACTTGCTGTCATGTTGCTAGAACCTATCCATGAAAATACAACCCCTATGAGATGGTGAATTGTCCTGCTGAAAGTGTCCTTCTGCCATAGGATAAACATTGAGGAATTGACTTGGCCTGTCACACTGCTTAGATATGCACTTTAGTCCAAATATCCATTTGGAGGACCTACTATGAGCCAACAAAAACATTTCTCACATCATTATGCATGGTGTTTCTTTAATCTGTTACATTTTGGTTGGACACCATCGTAACATAACTGTAACCATAAATGAAGGTTTGCAAAGCCAGTCCTTGTCACCTTTGGTTGTCTTCAATCCACTTTATTAACATTAGGTGATATTGGACCGTAATTGATGTTAGACATAACATCGGACAGGAAGTGATGTCAGAGAGGGAGCACCATGGGCCCGAGTATGACAAATTCCAAAATCTGAAGCATAACACTAATTATGCTATCTTCACCAGCCTGAACTATTGAGATCTGACTGTAATTTATGTGCCATGTATCAAATTCTGACATTTTTCCACTACACAGTGATTTTTGCACACTTTTGTACACTGCCTTTTATCTTTTTTCCCATAGACAGTGATGGCAGACAATCAAACTGTTCATTTGCTGTTATAGCCCATTCACATTACCATCTGTACAACATTAGTTGGAGTGCCGTTGCTGTATTTGGTGGCAATTTTCTTACAATATTCAACAGACATCCATACATTGGAGTACATTTTCCAAGGCATTGTGGCAGAGGGACTACAGGTAGTTGCCTGTTTCTGCCACTAGGTGGAGTTATAACCGAGTTCTATATGCAACATGCCACCAAGGATACCTGGCCTTGGTGGGATAAGAGCCAGCCGCATGTATTGTCAGCCTCACTAAGTGGTTGGCAATGGGGTAGTATAAGTGTGGCTTTTCAGCCGTTCCTGGGTCGGCTCTTATAGGGAGTAGACAATATGTCGGGTGGGCGTCTACTCCCCATGTTCCAGGCTAGGATTTGGATAGGTCTCGGGTTTCCTATAAAAGGCCTAGGCCTTCAGGTATACAGGGGGTGTGGTTCGCTTCCTGGAAGTGGAGCGGCGGAGAGCTGAGAGGCTCTTACCCAGAGGCTTGAGACCAGCAGGTGGCTGACCTCTGAAAGCCTTTACCAGTGGACACTGGTAAAATGGACTATGTTTGACTGGACATTAGGTCCAGACCCGATGTTTACCTGTTTTTTCTGTACAACATGTGCTGTGATAAAGAAATAAAGCTGGTGGAGGCCAGACTGAAAGAAACCCGGAGTCCAAGTGTCCTGTGTGAAAGTGCCAACCGTTCTACCAAAGGACGGTGGTCCAAGAGCGGAATATCCCCTGGGACGACCCAAGATGGCAGCCAAAGGCATGTGAGTTGTCACATATGGTGGAGGATGCGGGCATAATTGGCACAACCTGGGCAGAAGTGTTGCAAGGTTGGCACGGGAGTTGGTGCCTGAAGCCCTACTGCAGCCAGATTTAAAGGGCTGGAGAACTGACTGTGAAGCAGTGCTGCTAAAAGTGGGAGACACACCCACAAACAGACCGACTGCTGTGGTGAAAGACTGTTGCTAAGTCTTTTCTTCCTTGCTGCCATGGGCAAGCATGGCACTATGCGGACAATGACTGCTGGGAGGATATAGTGGCCTACCTGGCAGCCTTTGAGAGGTTTGCCGTCCGCCAGAGACTGCCAGCAGACAAGTGGGTAGATGTCCTGGGGCTGTGTCTTACTGGAAAACCCCAGAGAGTTTTCTGTGCCTTGCCCCTGGAAGAAACCAGTTACCTTAAGGTAAAGGCTATGATTCTGGCATTGATGGGGTTAAGTCCTGAACAGAAGGAGACTGCTGCCCCAGTCCGGTAGAAGAAAGCCAGGTCGTGTGTTCCTCAACCGCAGGAGTTACCTACGGAGGGTGGGGTGACAGAAAATCCATGGATCGGGCCGTTACCAAAAGGAACCAGCCTTGACGAAAAGCATGCTGAGGTCCTGCCAAAGGGGGGTGCAGGAAAACCCCGAGTTTCTGGGGGGGGGAAAACCCTTTAAAGGTGGATTGGACTGTCCCCAAAGGGGCCCGGGCAACCCCCAATCTACCCTTTCTTAAGACCCGACCGGTGCGGTAAACGGTGGCCATAGTTTTTTGACCGGGCTGGGGCCCGTTGATCATCGCTTTAGGGAGTGAAGAGTTGCAGGTGGAGTTCATTTGGGGGAATGATTTTTCCCATTTTTGGGGGCTTTGGGAGAGGCAAGCGGCCAGGGGAAAACAGGGGATTTTTCCGGGGAAAAGGCCCCCCTTTTTCCCAAAGGGTATTTTTTTGGTTTAAAACCTGGGAAGTTGGGGCCCAAATGTTTTTGGGGCCCCGTAAAAAACCCAAAGGGGCCAAAGAGAAGTGAGCTGGTTGGTGTTTCCCGGAAAAAATTGAAAGTTTCTTTTGGGGGGCCCCCTTTAAAAAATAATTGAAAAGGGGGGGCCTCACCCCCGGGGAACTTTTTGGGGGGTTTGGCCAGGGGAATTTTTAAAAATGGAGGGATAAATTTGGGGGGGAAAAAAAGGGCCCCCCTTTTTGGGGGGGGGTTTTTTGCTACAGTGGGGTGTGATGTTCTGGGGACCCGTTCAAAAGGTGTCCACCAGTAAACCCCAGCAAACTGGTACCTTTTTACCTGCAAGTTGCGGTAATGCGCCAGGGATGCCCCAGTTCCGTGGACGCTTTTCCCGGGGAGGAACTTTCCGTTTTAGTTGCAGCCCGGGAAGGGAACGGAGAATCCGGGAATAATCCTCTCCACATGGTGAGGAGACTAGGGTTATGAGGGGGTGTCCGGAGGGATAGCCGCAGTTTTGTTCTGCTCTTGTTGGGCCCCGAAAGTTTGCCCGCTTTAAGGGAACTCTGCAAGGGGGGGGTTCCTAAAAAAAAGGGAAAAGGCCCCAAATTTTATTGCTTGGTTTTGTTTTAAAAGGGTCTACACCATGCATGGGGGGGGACTAGATGGGAATGTACTGGTTAGTTTCCAAGAGGAAAAAACCTCTGTGAAGTTCAGTTTTTCGGTGGGGGGGGCTCTTGTGTGTCTGACAATTACTTGATGTTTTTTGTTCAAAAAAAGAGGAAATCGTTTTAAAAAAAAAGTGTGCCCAAAGGGAGATTCTGGTGCCCCTGAGCAGTGCTGGAGGAGATCCAGGTTTACACTATAGAGGGGGGGAAGAGAAAAAATCGTGCTGTACCGTAGTCCCCCCCGTGAAAAATTTTCCAGTGGGCTGCTATATTTCCAGTTGCTTTACGCAGGGTCCAAAGAGAATGAAACTCTAGACACCATGTTTTTGGGTTTTGCTCAAACCCCCGTGAAGGGGGGGGGGGATTTGTTTAAAACCCCCGATGGTAAAGAGGAGCAGG
Source organism: Phyllomedusa bahiana (assembly GCA_025379985.1). Classification (NCBI taxonomy): domain Eukaryota; kingdom Metazoa; phylum Chordata; class Amphibia; order Anura; family Hylidae; genus Phyllomedusa; species Phyllomedusa bahiana. The sequence goes on from JAODAL010026233.1 coordinate 35,665, forward strand.
GTCAGGCAAAGGTAAACTTTTTCCCGGGAAGGGATTGGGGGGAAAAATAGTAAAAGTGAGTTTTGTCCTGACTGTGGGGGATTTTATGTGGGTGCTTTGTTCCCGCCAGATGTCTGCTGCCCCTATGGTGTTGGAAGGGGGATGAATTACATAATGTGAACACACCCATTTTAAAGTTGGGGAACCCAGAAGGAGGTTACTCTGGCTCCCCTTGATGTTGAGCAAGATCCCAGGAGTGACCCAGTAGAAACTGAGAGTTCTTTTTAAAAATGGGCTGTGGGGGGGAGGGGGAAGGGGAAAAAACCCCACAATTGTGCCAAGGTTGCTCTAAACGGGGGTAAAAGCGGTCCCAAAGGGGAATGTGTCTTGAGATTGGTGGGCCCTGGTTGCAGAACCGACCAGTTTGTGGCCCCTGTAGGCAATTTAAAAAGCCTCCTCAAGTGGTCCCCACAATCAAATCCCTGTGGCAGGTGTGAAAATCATGGGTTGATTCCCAGCGCCCCTGTGTCATGCAAGAATTGCAGGGAAAAAGGAAAAGGCCATGAGAGGGTCTTCCCATGCTGTACGTTGTGTTGGGGGAGGGGGCAAAGTCCTCAGACATTGAAACCCCCCTGGTAAGGAGGCTGAGGTCATCGGCGGGTTTCTTGAGGTTTGCGATTGTCTGTAATAACCCTGTACCATTGACATACGGGTTTTCAGGGTGGTTGTAGAGGACTTCCCTTACATTTGGTCCTACGCAGAAAAGGGGGGGGGGGGGGGGGGGGGGGGGGGGGGGTATCCCCTGAGGTGGTCAGGGGGGCCCAGACCTTAGGAAAAGGGACTTTTAACCCAAGGGCGGGTTCTGGTTCAGGAATTTGGGCGGGGATTGTCCTAAGAGATAGAAGTGGTAGGGAGGCCAGAGGCCTGGTGAGGAAAGAAAAGTTTGGGTCTCTTATGACCCTGCGACCAACGGTAGTAGGTTTTGTCTCAGGTCCCCCCCCTTTTGGCCTGGAAGGGTGCTGTCTTACTGCCTCGGGGGAAAGTAGTGTGGTTCGGATCCCCAAAGGGTTCCTTTTGTGGGCCAATAGTGTAGACAGTGCCCCAGGGGGCATGTGTAAGGTAGTCGGGGGTGTGAGAAGTCTAAAAGGAATGTTAGTTCTGGTGTTGGAGGGGGTCAGTGTAACCCTGTGTTGTCGGGGATGGGGGTTGAAGGTGGTGACATACTGGGCCCCCCTGTAGTAAGGGGGCAGTAAAACTTTTCCTGGCCGTTTGAGGGGGGGAGGGTAGGGAGCCCACGGTGAGCTGTTTTTGGAAAATTTTGTCTCTCCCCTGTGATGTAGCGGAGTGTTCCCCGTAAAAGGTGCCAAGGGGAAAAAAGGGAAAATGTGGAATGTATGGTGACTTGAGCTGTCCAGCAAAATAGGATGTTGTTCTGGGGTTAGGAACAGTTTGGGGGAAAAGGGATTTCCCCGGGGAAAAGTGTGTGCTTTCCCCAGAGAAACCCGGCAAAATTAAGCTGTGTGAGTCAGATTCCCCCTTTTTGGGTTTTTATCCGGAGGAAGGTTGTGCGAGGTGAAAAAGACCCACGGCCCTTTTTGGGGGGAGGGTATGTGGCAGGGGACTAAGGTGTTCCCCGTTTCTCCCCACTGGGGGAGTTAAAAAACGGTTCATAGCAACGCCACCAAGGTTTCCTGGCTTGGTGGGAAAAGGGCCACCCGCGTTTGTCAGCCACAAAAGGGTTTGGCAAGGGGGTAGTATTGTGGGGTTTTTCAGCCGTTCCTGGTCGGCTTCTTATTGGGGTAGACAATGTGTGGGGGTGGGGTTTTCTCCCCATGTTCCAAAGCCAGGTTTGGTAGGGCTGGGGTTTTTTCCTATAAAGGCCTGGGCCCTTTCAGGGTTAAGGGGGGTTGGTTCGCTTCCGGGAAGGGAGCGGCGGAGGTGAGGAGAGGCTCTTACCCCAGAGGCTTGGGGCCCAGCGGTGGTGCCCTCTGAACCCCTTTCCCGTGGAGATGTAAAATACTATGTCTGACTTAAAATAAAAAAAAAAGGAAAAAAAAAAGGGGAAAGAAAAAGTGGTGGAGGCCCGAATGGGAAAAAAAAACCTGTTGTCCAAATGCCTGTGTGAAGTGCCAAACTTTTTTCCAAAAGGCGACGGTCCAAGGCGGTATCCCTGGGGCGCCCAATATGGTGGCGAAGAAATTTAGTTGCACGCATGTACACCAATTTTTTGATTATTGTATCCGGCTGCAATTTGCTTTCAGAATCCAACAAATTCCCATACATTGGGAAATTTTTTAAAGGCTGAAAAGTTTTTTATTTATTTTTTTTTAACTTTCTGACTACTGTATCTGGCTGCAATTAGCTTGTAATATCCAACAAATATCCCAATACTAGTGAGAATTTATTAGGTGTATTCGTGTTCTGATTTAAAAAGTCACACATTTTTATTTTTACACTAACCTTATGTGATTACCCAGGTAGAGCAGAGGAGAGGCTGGGGGAGATTAAATGTATGTCACGGTGGCCCTTCCTCCTAACATCTACTTACTCGTTTGGAGTCACACACAATCAAAGCACAGGAAACATTGCAGGTGTGAAGGAGAGTTTTGGGATTTTACCCCTAGCTTCCCCAGGAACATCCTTCTTCTTGTTATTCCCCTTACTGTGTGAGATTTTGTGGGGAAGCGCCCATGGTGTGGGTTTTGCGGGGGATAAAAAAACAAGAAAGAAAAAGTGGAGGGTGAAAAAAAAGCGAAATTTCCTTCAAAAAGGTGTTAAACCTGCTAGAGCCTCTTTGTAATCATTTTCCATCTGTGAGTCTGCAGTAAGGAGATTGAACCTTCCGGACACACTCATGAGTACAATGATTCTGCAGGGTTTTCCTTTAAACCCCTGGGACCGGGAAGTTTGTGACAGGTGTTTGTGTTGCCCGGGGATATAAATCCCAATACCCCTGGAGTAAAATTCTTTACTTTCTTTCAGAAATTTCCACCCTATAGTTGTCAGGACTCCCACCTTTAGGTACTGCTTGCCTGGTGACTACTAGGACAATAATCAAATATTTGCTTCATTCTCCTCTGGACCAAGGTACATGGGCCAATCCCCTTTGAATCATAGGTTGAACTTCTTGCCTCCAACTACCTCTAACTGCCTCCAACTACACTTCTGGCAGGAGACCTCTACACCCTCTTGTCCAATCAGGAGCTAGGGTGTTTAAACATGTGGTGTGAGGTGCATTAGGGGACAAGAAGCTTAACCCTCGCTGACACAGGGCTGAAACACCACTTTCCTAAAGATACATAGCACATTATATACAATACGTATAAATGACATATAATATACTGTGACAAGAATGCATCCCTGACTCAACTTTACAGACTACAATAGCCTGTATTGGGGTATTACACTTATTCGTACAAATATTTAAGATTTTTCAGTGTGTATAAACAGCTTTTGCCATAATTAGTGGTGGGACTTTGAGGAAGTGGGTAGGGCCTCCTCAAACCCAATACATTCACTAAAAAAGGGGCAAAAATTATAGCAGAAATGTAGATATACTTTTGTAGTGCAAGGACAACCACAAATGCAACAAATGTATTAATAGCAATGTGTCATGCATTTGCTGTATCTTAATTCAGCAGACTTCGGGGAAAGATTGGTTTATGAAACATACATTCCCTTTTGTTATCTCCAATCAGGATAAGTTCAGTTGCATCTGCACATTAGAAACATTATTTGGTCTGCACATCCGAAAAACTTTTTTGAAAAAAATAAGCATAGGTGCACACTGGTGTGGCAGTAATATAGAAACACAATCTAAAATGAGAGTACCTTGTAGCTGGAGCCTTCTGTCCCTGAAGTGTGGAGGTCTGAACAGGCCCTAAGAGAGGTAACTTCAGTGTAGGTTCCCACCTGTATTGAGGTCCCCTTGTTGATTGGGAAGTGGACTTAAAGGGGTTGTCTCGCTACAATGATTGGGTTTTAATTAAAAGATATTTAAAAAACAAGCAGCTTTGCAATATATGTTCATTACAAATGTCCTACTGTTAGTAGGAGTGCATCAGCTTCTCAAATTTCTATAGCAGCCAACCTGTTGATCCTTATCTTACTGGCTGTCAGGTCTGTATTACTCATTCCCTTTGAAGACAGGTCAGAACAGAGAGCCCCTCCCACACAGAATGCTTCTGTAGTGGAGGGAGGGGGAGGGAGGACTCTGGCTTCTGTGTCCTTGCTGCCTGGATTAACCCTGTGTGTGCCTGTTCATCCTGCTCTCTACACAGATTGAGCAGGGGATGAGGCTGATCAATAGATGTGACAGCAGTGACCCGTGTGTTACTATAATCATTTATGTGTCTGTGGAGCTGTAACTATAATAATACTATACAGATCAGGCATGTGAATACTTCATGCTGTGCTGTACTAGTGACACATAGTAACACTTCCCAGCTGCCCTGTGTCTGTTCTGACAGGGTTTGTTGTTGCTGGAGATGTGGAGACTTGTAAGCTAAGCAGGGGATATAGAAACACATGCATCCCCTCTGCTATTAGCATACACAGCAGCTTCACAGACCTCTCTATACTCATAGATCAGCCCTCTCCTGCAACAGACCTAGGCAGGCACACACAGGATTAACTCTGGCAGCAAACCCCCCCCCCCTGCTGTATAGAAGTTACTGAGCTGCCTGTGTGCTGAGGGGAGGGGGGAAGAGGGAGCGAAAGAGACAGACCAAGAAGCACGCCCCTCAATTCAACTATCAGGCTCACTGACAGGCTGAAAGCTTGTAATGAGACAACTCCTTTAAGCAGTTTTGATCAAAAACGTGAACTAAGAACCTCAAATATTTTTCATATATCCTGAGGAGTAGAAATGCTTTTCCAAAAATTCCTATGTGCCTTTTGATAGTTCTTTTAGTGTACTGCTGATTTTGGATTGCATCTGCACATTTGACAGAACTGAGAGCAGAAGATATAGTGGGAATTTATTTATACATTTCTGGAATATAAGGCTGGGTTCACATGGCTTATTTGCGGGGCATAATTACGCCCCGCAATTACGGCGTGTGGACGGAGACGGGGTGGGAGCGGGGGCGGGTGCGGGGGGCCCATAGACTATCATTACTAGCGGCACGTATCCGCCGCTAGTAAATGACATGTCACTTATCTCCCCCCGCGGCGGATTCGCCGAGCAGGGAGAGGAGATGTAATCCATAGTTCTCTATGAGAACTGTGGATTACCGTAATGACTGGGACGTATTCCAGCCGTAATTCGTGCTCTACGGCGCTTAATTACGGACTGAAATACGTCCCATTTTAAACCATGTGAACATAGCCTGAGGGTTTTGGTACAAGTTATATTTGCACACATGTGAATATAAAAGTAACAAAAAGGTATTTAAGCAATAAAAAAAAAAATAGAAAACAATAACAATTAGTTTGCTTTCAATACGTACACTTGTTGTCACAATGGTATTTGTTCCCTTTCTCCTACAGACTAGATATCATAGACATTTCACAACAAAGGATGGGTAACACTCCATTCCCATCCTCTTCTCCCTACGATCCCTAAGTTCTACTTCTCATTCTATTTGTTCTCTCTTTCTCTTCTCCCTTATTACTTCTATTCTCTATATTTCTTTAACCATTCTCTATTGATCTACTTCTCTTATCTTCCATCTTTCTAGTTACATTTCCATATTTATCTATTTACTCATATTTTCATTTATATATCCTTTCTCTTTCCACTTCCCCCTTTTTTTCTCTATATACATCCCATCATATCCATATTGATACTTAGAGTCACATGTATGAGAACTGTCTAGGTCTAAAACTCACTTTGTTGCTCATAGCAACCAATCACAGCACCCCTTTCATTTCATATAGTGCTCTGGAAAAATGAGAGGGGTGCTCTGATTGGTTGCTATGCGCAACAAAGTGAGTTTTAGACCTAAACAGTTTTTATACATGTGGCCCTTAACCCCTTAACGACCTTAGACGTATCCATACGTCCAGGTCGTTTGGGGGTTAACGCACCTGGACGATGGATAGCCTGAGATCGCGCGACTCTAAAGCAGATCGCGCGATCGGGCGGGGTTAGTGTTATTACAGGACATCCCGCAGGTCGGCCCGACCCGGATCGTCCGGGGGGGGGGGGCGGTTTCCTAATTTCGCGAGTCGGGTCCATTTAAATAAGGAGACGCGGGGAGATCGCTCCTCCTGCTCCTGTCGGCGGCGCAGCACGGATCGGGCGATCGTCAGCTCTGCCTCGACAGAAGCACGGAAGGCAGAGAATGCCTTCCGGGTTGTCTGTGACGTCACATGCCGGGTTTCCGTGGCACGGCCGCATCGTGACTGCATTGTATGGAACCAGTCATAGCAACAAGCTATGCATTGATTCCTATTGAATGAGAGATCTAAAGATCTCTCATTCAATCCCCTATGGGGAAAAGTAAAATAAAATTTTGAAAAAGTGAAAAAAAGTAAAAAAAAGTGAAAAAAAACAAGTAAAACCACAAACACGGGAAAAATAAAATAAAAATTGTACACGCACCTTTTCCCCTTTACAAAGCCAATCGCCCAATAAATGATAAAAAATTAATAAAGTAACCTATATTGGTTCGCCGCGCTTGGCAAAAAAAACGACCTGCCCTTTAAATATGTCATGTTAATTTACCTGTATCGGGTGAAACGCAGTAAATAAATCAAAAAAAAAACAATCACAGAATTAAGATTTATGTGTTCATCAGCTGACTCTTTAATATGGACTAATTTAGCGATCAACAAAAACTCCTAGAAACTGCCAAAGGGTGTACCAATTATACGGCAGGTTCATACCGCAATAAACAAATAATCATTATACAGCTCTGTTACGGAAAAATATAAAATGTTATTAGCTATCAGAAGATAGCGATGCATAATATATTGTTTTACTCAGCTTTTAATAATAACACTTTTTTTTTTTTAAAGGTGATTCAACATAAAAATACTTTATTAATAGGGGTTATCGCCATAATCGTAGACGATCACCATAAGAGTTGGTAAAGATAAAACTGGTGTGAGCCCTGTTAAAAAATAAAAATATATAAATAAACACTTCTTGGATTGCAGTATTTTCTCAACATGGCCTCCTAAAAATGGATTTTAAAAGCGACAAAAGCCTTAGTCCCCCCAAAATGGATACTAATAAAAACACTCTCTCATCTCGCTAAAAAAACAAGTACAATACACAGCTACAAGCTCAGAAAATAAATCTTAAAAGTTAATGGCTCTCAGACTCTATGGCGATGCAAAAAATACGTATTTTTCCTGTTGGTGAAATTAAAAGTGTTTTTCTTTGTTTTTATAGAAAGCAGTTTAAAACATATATAATTATATACAATTGGGTATCGGTGTGTATCGTTATTGACCTGCTGAGTAAAGCTTCCTTGTCATTTATACCGGACTGTGCCGCCTATTAATAATGAATAATAATAACTATAAAAACTACCAAAGATTCGCGGTATTGTGTTCAAATCATCTCAGAAAATAACCTTAATAAAAAGTGAACATTTGCTTCATATGAACCCCATACATGGTACCATTATATAATTCAAAATCTCATCCCGCTTTAAACTATGGCCCATACACAGCTCTGCTAACAGATAAAACCATAAACAAGTTGATGGTTGTCAGTATAGGACAAAATAAAAACGCAATTTTTTATATTGATCGTATTTCTACTGTGTAATAAAAAAGTAATAAAACAGAAAAAAATAAAATAATTTATAAATCTATATTCATTGTAATGTTCCGACCCCAATAGTTAAGTTATCACATCATTTACTATGCTCGGCGATTGCTGTAAAATTGAAACTCAAAAAACTAAGAGCGAACTGGTTTTTCCTCCCATTTTCATTCCAATGCTAAAAAAAAAATCTATGAATCACTGTTCAACCATAAATGCACAGTACACCCCTTAGATGAGATCGGTTGATGGGTGTTGAATCCCAAAATGGGGCGACTTCTGGAAGGTTTTGATGTTCTGAATACTGTGGGGGCTTTGCATTTGCCGGACATGGAACACCTATTCTGCGTTCCAAAAAGGCTCAAAATAGCGCTCATCCCTGATACGCCCTGCACGATGCGACCCAATACAGAGTTTACACCCCACATGTAGGGTATTGCCGTACTTGGTAGATTTTATTGATCAAAGTTTTTGGTTAATTTTTTCCAGGACTTCCTTGTATATATGAACATTTTAAGCTAAAATTGCAGATTATTGAAAAATATTTTTTTTTAATTTTCACAGCCTTATGCTATAAAAAAATTTGTGGAATAACCTGTGGGGTCTTTATACTCAATGCTCCCAAGGATTTTTGCATTAAGGGGTTGTAGTTTCCAATATGCGGTATATTTAGGGGTGGTTTATTAAGGTTTTGAACCTGTAGGGGTCCCCAAACCTGAATGGCGCCTCAATTAAATGTTATTGAAATGGACCCCCAGAGTATTGTAGGTGCTCTCCTATTCTGGGGCTTATGGGTGAGCCAAATAACTGACTAGGGACCACATATGGGTATTTACTATAAAACTGCAGACCATGAGGGAATGATATTTATAGATGCTGTTACCTAGTCAACATTTAACCGTATTCCAGTGGATTATATGGATTATAAATATTGTAAAATATGCAAAAAAATCGTGATATTTTGAAATTTCACCTTCACTTTGCTGTATTTCTGTGAATATATCTGAAATTATTGCAGCTAGAAAGGGTTATCAAACTTCTAAATAGTGTTGTTACATACGTTAAGGGGTGTCTAGATTATCAGATTGGGGAGTCAATTATGGGGTATCTTACATGCAGGCCCCTCAAGCAAAGTTGTACTGGTAGTGGTCCTAAAAAATGTTTATTGCAAATTTTCTTGAAAATGTTTGAAATTACTACTATATTTCTAAGACCTCTTATGTCGTAAAAAAATATAAAGGAAATTTAAAACATGATGCACCAAACTATTGTGGGACATATGGTAGATGCTGTAGCTTATAATCTATTTTGTGTATTGCACGCAGAAAGAAATTTTGCAACTCAAAACTTTCAAATTTTCATAAAAATTTTGAAATATTTCATCAAACTAACAAGGATTGTATGGATAAAACAATTTCTTACAATAACTTAAAGCACAATGTGTCACGAGTAAATACAATCTCTGAATCACTTGAATATGGTAAAATTCGTCAAAAAGTTATTCTCACTATAAATTGAACATGTCAGTTTTAAAAATAGGGCTGTGTCAGGAAGGTCAAAACAGGCTGGGTCCTTAAGGGGTTAATGACCAATTGTTCTCTCTTTCCTATCATGCAACCACATTTTACAAGTATCTATCATACCCCTTCTCCAGTTCTATTGCTGTTTTACTATATCCTTCTTTCTAGCTTTCTTCCTTTTACTCTTAGCCATTTTGTTCTTTAATGTCCTGTCCTTTTTGGCTGTATACCTCTCTATTCCTCACTCGTTTTTGTTTTGCATCCATTGTACTGTCGCTTCTACTAGGTCCAGTTCCGTTATCTACACTGTCCATGTACGGCTTTCCTGCACATTTACCTTTATTACTTCCATGTGCTGGCTTTTCTATCAGATGCTGACTGCACTTTGAAATCCTCTAAATGCTGCTGCACTCATTTCATTGCTTCTCTTCCTGCTGACTCTACAAGTACTACTCTTGGCTCCCTTATTGCCTTATCTACCACTCCAACGTATGGGGGCCTACATTTTTAATATTGTTATTCTTCTTTAAGCCCTAGTTGTCCATCTGACTCAAATGGCTTACTCTTGACTTTCAAATATTACCATTAGAGATGGCGAATTTCCTCAAAATTCGGTTCGCTAATCTTCGCCGAAGTTCACGACATAAAAATTTCTTCGGGTCCTATTACTTCGGGAGAATAACATTAAAAAACAGCTAGTTCCGGGCTGCACCGAGCCTGCAGGGTGCTGTTGAACTTTGTGCCATGCTTTAATATGCTAGAGGAGCTTGGTTTGGCTTCATACCATTGTTGTGTTTTAAGTATTGTCATGCACACATGACTGCGCACGCTCTTAGATTCGCTTCACTTTAAAAATTCCCTTGGTAATTTAAGTGGCACAAATTGAACAAAAATACCTGAAGCGTGAATGTTGCCTGATAAAGTCAAGCCAGCTAAAGCTGGAAAAAATACAAGCTGAGATCTTAGGATTGGAACATCAGTGACAGAAGGAGTGTGGAGGTGACGGCGGCAGCCACAGCTGCATGAGGTTCAGACAGTGGCACAATGGACATTCTGGAGGTGGCAAAAAAACAGGAAATAGGCACAGAGTGGCACAATGACTCAGTGTCTAGGTCCTGCAGCAGCCTAAGCAGCGGATGAGGTCAGACTGTGCACTTATGACATTCGGGAGGTGGCAAAAACAGGTAGTAGGCACTGGAGTGGCACAATGACACAGTGTGGAGGTTACGGCAGCAGCCACAGCAGCAGCATGAGGTTCAGACTGTGGCACAATGACATTCTGGAAGGTGGCAAAAACTGGAGTAGGCCATAGAGTGGCTCAATTGACAAGAGAGTGGACGGTGATGCGGCAGGGGCAACAGCTGAGGTCCAGAGAGTGGAACAGATGTCACAGTGGGATGTCACGGCACCAGCATCAGCAATCTTGAGGTCATAAAGTGGCAGCAGAGGTGATGGTGGTGGCGTAATTTAACCAGTTCCCTGGTAATGATGCGTTGGTGGCAGATGGAGAAACTGTCAGCAGTTGTGTGGCATAGGCGGTTGGCTGGCTTCAGAATAGTGGCTGAGGCAGGTAGTTTGAACCAGACTCATTTCTAAACAGTTTAGGTGACTGGAGTTCTGCTGAGATAGTCTGCGCCTAAGGAATTGGTGTGTGTGGAAATCCGGGCCGATGCCACGCCTGATTCATTCGCGGATTGACAAAGGTCAGTCGTTCAAACTTTCCCGTGGTTAAGCGGGTTATCCTTGGGTAACGATGGCACCCCGACCGCCACTGAACACCCGCTATGATGCACACACTACTGCGCAGGGCTAGGGACTGATTACTCCACTTGAAATTCGCAAGTTGCGGCCACAATCCAGGTTGGATGCCTCGTAGGATCTTCTAAATGGTGGTGGGCAGAGTGCTGTCAAGTAGGCCACACCGATTGGGTTCAGGTCTGCGCAGGTCTGTGCTGCTGGCGACTTTAGCCTCCTAACTTGGCGGAGGGGGTGAGGGGGTGGGGTTGGGGCGGTTGAACGGAAAGCTGCTCATCAGTGACTCCTGACTTAGGTTGCTGCTGTGATGGAGCTGGTACTGCTCCTATCCCCCCACCTCTCCCCTGCACAGCCTAGGCAGAGTCACGTGAGCACCGAAGAACCCCCAACCGGGTCAGACTGTCAGAGGAGGGTCGATGTCGCACATAGGCAGAGGACTACTGATTACGGTGATTCTCCTTGTATTTGAGTTTGTCCTCACTCTCAATTGCTGGAAAAAGGCATCCCATTTGGACGGTATCGAGGGGTCCAATTGGGTGGTGAGTCAAGAAGTCCATCTCTGCCATGATTGCTGACTATGCGGCTGTCACTAGCCAGGCAAAATCAGCATGCTGCGTGGCCATCTGCACAAGTGACTGTGGGGCTCCCTACCCATCTACTACTGTATACTGCACGGTGACTTTCGGTTCATCTGGCCTCGTCGTCCTCTTCTCCCATCTTCCTCCTCACAGCTGCTCTTGCTCCCTCTCTCTTGTACCTGAGGCAGTATAATCCACTCATTTACCAGAAATTGCTTCTCCTCAATGTCCTCCTCTCCCTCTTCCTCCTCTTTTCAGTCCAACACCGGACTCATGTGGCGCGGAAGATGTAGTTGCACGTCTCAGTCCCTGCCAGACAGATTTTTCAGCATTGTTCCAGGACAGGAAGCTAGTGGCGTATTGGACGTTATTCATCCCGTAGTCTGGCGTAACTGACAAAATAACGTGGCCTCCATCCGATTGGCCCTCTACATAACGGCAGGTGTTTCACGCATGAGCTGCAAACTGGCTGGAATGAAGTTAACACAGGGGAGTACTCCTGTTCTGCACTGATCATCAAAAATCGGTTTAATGGCCTTCTCGGTTATACAGTCCGGTCTAATGTGCAGGCTGGATATTCCATCAGAGTGGACAACATCGCATATCAGAGATGGTGTTGGGGGAGGCCGTTCTGCCGACTGCAACTCGAGGAGGTGTTCTGGCTTTGCTAGGAAGGATATGAAGTGCAATGCCAGGTTTCCTGGCCTATTTTCATGAAATGTTCTGAAGTTGCGTGGAAGCTTCAGGTATCTTTCACAACAAGATTGGTCATGAGAACCATGCAGGGCGCATGGTCCATCCCTCCTCGGTGCTGCGGCGGACCACCATGTTACTCCCATTGTCCATCACCATTGTTCAGCTTGCAGTTGTGCGAGGTGAAAGCGCACGTGTCGATCTTCTTGCTGCATGACGCGGAAAGCAGTTCCTCCCTGTGTGACTTCGTTCGCCGGGGCAAGCCAGGTGTAGAAGCGTGACACACTGTGCCCGTACACATGTGGTTTGATGGCGCAGGTAATTGTGGAGACTGAGATGGTGGTGGTGGTGGTGGCAGGGAGGAGGCGGACAATATTTTGGGGGCAGCAGAGCCGCAGTTTCGTACAACGTGGTGGAGGAGTTGCGGCGTCTCCTGTCCAAATTGTTGGTGTGCATCGGGCAGGATGCACATTCACCAGGGGGACGTTAAAGGTCATCGTACTTCAATGACCGTAGTTACAGCTCCAGACGTCGCGCAGCCGTGCACATTGGAACAAACCGTATAAGCTCAAGGATGCCCCTTCTGTTTTCATATTTATGAAGTGCTGGTATTGCATTTTTGGAAATTAAATTACGGGATTGGAACTTCTCCATATCGGATCGGCACAAGCCATAGTTTCTCTGAATGGTGCAGAGTCCACCTTTGGATAAGGGAGGCGACTGGCAAGCACCAAACTGGACTGGAGCACGGTCAGTTCTGCCTCATTAGGATGTTGGACCGCATACTGTTGTCTTATTTGCAATCGCCCGATGAACGACTGCTGGCGCCAAGAGTAGGCGAGGAGCAGGGCTATTGGGGACGGAGAGATGATGTTTAAGAGAAAAAGCTCCCTTTCTGCAGAGATGGTGGAGACTTGCGACTGCTGCAATGGCATGCGTAGCCACTGGGCGCTGCTTCTGCTCATTGCTGCCGGCTGGCAGGATGGACCACCACATGTCTGAAACCACGTTTCTCCCAGGCCACCGCGGTTGGTGACGCTGCATGTGTTGACGCGACTATGGGCCGTGGTGCTCATACTTTAGCCAAGAATCTGATTTCTGCCCACAGATTCATCATTACGTGCAATATTTCGCTCCCTCCGGTGTATTAGGAAAGATTCGGCCCACACCAAACCGAGTCGTTGGATTTTCGGCTGTGAACGCTCCGCATTTACTGAGTGACTGTGCGCCGCTTCCTCACTGAGCCCCTTGGGCCGCTACTTTCTGGGGGCCTGCTAAAGCGGGGCGCTTTTTACCTACTTCGTGTGGTCCGCTTGGCTAGACCTCACACTGCTGCTATTCTGCTGTGAATCTGAAGTGAGCAACACCAACCCACTTGCTGGCTGTGCCGCTGTGCCTGACAGCAGTGACGCCCTGCTTCTCTGACGTGAGTGAAGTGATGCCCGCTTGCTGTTCACCCGGCTACAAAGTGCTCGGGTCGGCTTACAGTCATCATCTATTGTGGGTTTGCATCGTTCGCACTGCTCAGGCGTCTCTATAAACGGTCTTGGTTATGCTGAGGCTGAGCCCTCACAAAGGATAAGACATCCCATAGCCACTTCTACACATCTATACTTGCCGCCTTACTGCAAGAAGCAGTGGTGTAATGGCCCATCTATTTCTTCGCTGCCAAGTTCTGTGACTGACCTCCTCAAATGTTCTATCCTCGCTGATATATTGGCGCGGAGCTATGACCACATAGTAGATCTTTGGCTGAGGGACCTGGATGGGTCAGAGGCTGGTTGAGGACTGGTGTGACGGGCGCTGCTCCTCGCTCCAGGGCCATGAGCCAACTAAGGGTTGGGTATGACTTTCCACCGAGCTACTTAGCTGGGGTTGTGCAGTTCTTCTGGGAGGAAGTCGGATGACCTTGTTCAACCTAATCAAGAACCATTGGGTGCTGAACATCACTTACGGCCGCTAGTGGGACAGCGTCAGTTGTGGTCCTCACGAGGGACCCTGTTGCGACGTTCCCCTTGCTGTGGCTTGCGACCGTGGCCTGGAATGTTGTGCCTCTGCCAGTCGCTGGTGAAGAGCAGTTGTACCGTGTCTCTGTGCCTGACATTCTGTTTGTCTAAAAGGTCGACACTGTGTGATGAAGAGATCCTGTATATGATAAATAAACACCTGTATTGTGACTACAAATGAACCCATAAAAACAAGGCTTGGGTTAATCCTTGATGATAAATTGGGCTCGCCACAAATGGGCATGGAAAAATTGTCTTGTATGTGATGTTTAAAAACTGCTGTATGTTTTTTGCTTGAATGTAAAAGCACAAACAGGCTTAATTACCTTCGGATATGAATTATGTACAGAAATTTCTTCTGTGTGGCGGTTTGAAAAGAAAGTGTGCGTTTTACTGTGAGTTACAACTGCAGATAAATAGTTGGATATTAGTAAATTGCAGTTGCCAATATTTGAGCAACCACAAAGAATACTCCGAGCTTTGATATGCGTGTACAATGGCGTGGTCTTTTTACGCTACAACAATGAGAAAAAATTGTAATTAAACCTTGCGTTGTGAGAAGTGATAGCTACAGGAAAAAATGATATTTATGTTGGCGGTGAAAGTATCGGTTTATTTTTAGTCTCCACCGCAGCAGAAAAACAACGCTTGTTAATTAACCCTGGATGTAATTTTGTGGCCTAACAATTGAGCAACCACAAACTATAGCGTTTGTAGGCGTGTTGACTAGGGCTGTTTTTTTACACTACAAAACAAGATGGAAAAAATTGGAATTAAATCTTCGCTTGTGACTATTTTGCTATCTGGAGAAAAATATTATGTTTCTTGGGCCGTGAAAGACGGTTTATTTTAGTCACTGACAGCAGCAAAACAACGCTTGATGTACCTGGATGTAAATTGTGTGTCCAAACAATTGGAGCAACCACAATA
This sequence comes from Phyllomedusa bahiana, assembly GCA_025379985.1. Taxonomy (NCBI): domain Eukaryota; kingdom Metazoa; phylum Chordata; class Amphibia; order Anura; family Hylidae; genus Phyllomedusa; species Phyllomedusa bahiana. Next base: position 50,846 of record JAODAL010026233.1, read on the forward strand.
CTACTAGCCTTTGTAGCGTGTGACAATGCAGGTGGTTTTTTTACTATGAAACAAACAAGAGAAAAAATTGTTTATTGACCGTCGATTGTGTATTAGGCTACAGGAAAAATGTTTTTGTGGCAGTGAAAGACGGTTTATTTTAGTCTACACAGCGCAGCGCGCAGAAACTAACGCTTATTAATGCCCTGGATGTAAATTGTGCGCCAAAATAGTTGGAGCAATCCACAATACTAGATAGCTTTGTAGCGTGGTACAGGGCGTGTTGTGTTTTTTTACGCCTATACACAGCAGTGTGAAAGTATTGTAATGACTCTTCGCTTGTGAAGTATGTCTACAGGAAATATGGTGTGTGTTTTGGCGGTGGATATGACGGTTTAGTTTTGTCATAGTCAAGCAGCAAAAAAAACGATTAATTAGTGATCCCATTGGATGTAATTTCGCTCCAGATATACAATTGAGGCAAGACCCTACAAACTACGCTAGGCCTGGTACATGTTACATGGTGTGGTTTTTTTTGCTACGCACAAATATAGTGATAAAATTGTATTATGGAACTCCTTCGCTGGGGAATTATGCTTCTGGAAAAATGTATTTTTGGCTGCTCGTGAATCGGAGGTGTATTTTATGTGTTAACCACGGTTCCAGGAAACAACGAGCTTAAGATTACCCCTGGATGTAACGAGCCAAACATTTTTTGAGCAAGTACCATAAAACTACTAGCTGTGTGTAGGTGTTACAAAGGCGTGTTGTTTTGTTGGACTACACAACAAGTGGAGAAAAAATTGTAATGTCAACCTGTGCGAGTGTGAATTATGCTTACAGGAAAAATTTATGGTTTGTGGTTGGCGGTGAAAGTGACGGTTTATTTTAGTCACCTCAGCAGCAATGAAAAAAACGCTTAAGTAACCTATGCGGGATGTAAATTGCGCCATTAAAAATTGTATGCAACCAACAAATATAGCTTGTAGCGGGTTGTACAATCGGGGTGTGTTTTACGCTACGATACAACAGGGAAGAAAATTGTATATTAACCTGCTTGTGGATTTGTGTATACAGGAAAAATGTATTTGTTTTGTGCGGCGCAAGAAGACGGTTTTTGTGTCAAGCACTAGCAGCAGGAGCGAACCTTAATGAACCCTGATGTAAATTGCGCAAATGAATTGAGCAGCAAAAATAATGATGGTGGATTTGTATTGTAAAACGCTGTTTCTTTAAATGAATACAACAGGAACAGGCTTAGTTCCCCATTGAGATACCTCTATGTTCTGTGAGCAGTTAGCATTAAAATGTATATGAAGCCTGCATCGGACGCACACTGGGGCTTCAGATACAATACCCCACAAATTAAGAATTTGAACGTTAAGAGAACGCTGTCTCTGAGACACAGCTGAGACAACCCCAAAAATTGCTGTATATTAAAAATCAGTTTGTCTGTAGTAAGAGCTATTGTACAAGCTAGCCCGCGGCACGAACCTTCCCGATTCCAGTACAGTGAGAGGCATGATTGTGAGTCTGCCGAGGTCTGCAGCCCGGAGGCACTTATATAAAGAGTTGACTGCGTCACAGAATTACCTGCCGTCTCTGATTGGCTTCATATCTCTTATGCACATGTTCATGCAGGCTGAGGCCGCTTCTTTCACTCCCATTAGGTCGGATGCCCCAGGTAAAGCCTGTGTCTCACGCGAGCGCATTTTATTAATACAATGAGAACATTTCGTACAACCGGAATGTCTCCGCCCGCAAAAGTTCGACCTTTCGGTGTCAGAAACCGAAGTTTCCTGATGTCTAAAATGATATTCACCTTCGTTAAGAATCAAATTCGCCTCGCTTAATGTTGCCGAATATCCCAAAATATCACTGTTTACCAAATTTTAAAATGGTGTCAGGTTCATTTATGTATAATGAGCCATTTATTAAGTGGATTTTGTCCTCCTGAATCGCAATATTGGACAAGTACATTGTTTAGTTGACTACTTGTTTGTATGATGATACAAGTTTTTCGCTTTGTGTTGCTAATCATAGTGTGAATTATCATTGCATTAAAAGTTTCTAGTAATTTGAAACATGTATTATTTTTGTCAAATATAAGTAGTATCGTAAGTTCTATTTTGTTTTATTTTCTTTTTGCCTAATCTTTGGATAATTGATTTAGAGGAAACTTAACAGAAGACAATTGCAAATAACCTAAATACATGTTCTTAAACATTATTGTATTAATGGATTAAATTAGGGATGAAGCGAAGACAGAACAGACAGGGCCAGGCTAGGATTTTTGATAAGGAGTGTGTGTTTTATTGTCGCAGCACAGACGCTGTGTTCTGAACCTGCATTTGAAAGGCTTTTTTGTAACCTAGTTGTTAGGCCATGCACACTTCGCAAACCTGAGGTGGTATAGTACTTTCATTTTGTGCAGCCCAGTTTTGTTCAAAGACCCACCTTGTACTTACATTAGGATACAGAAATTTTCTAGTAACTGCTGTTATATTTTATTGATGAAAAACCCACCTTTTATTATCCATATAAATTTTAAATAGGTGTTTTTCGCTTTGGCGCAGCCCAGTTTTGTTCAAAGACCCACCTTTGGGTTAGAGATGGGCGAATTGATTCTATCGAAGTGGAATTCGTTTAGAATTTCAGGAAAACTTCGGTTCTGAACGAAGTCGAAGTTTGGGGTACTTCGCGTGAGCGAAATGTGCTTTTGATTGATAAAATGGCTGCAAGCACATGGCGTACATAAGGCAAAGAACTCTGGGAGGAAGAAGGGCATAGCTTACATGACATGTGCAGAGATGAAGCCAATCAGAGACCGGCGGGATTCTGTGATGTCACCGCACTATATAAGTCCGGGCGCGATGCTGGGAGCTCATACCGCTCTCACTGTACTGGATAGGGAAGGTGCTGCCATGGCTGCTTATGATTTCTCTTACTAAAGAACTCATTTTTATACAGCGATTTTTGGGGTGTCACAGCTTGTCTCAGAGACTGATTTTCTTAAAGGGGTTTTATCGTTACAAAGATCATGTCTCAGATTGTGGGGACAGTAAAAATAAGCACTTTTGTAATTGGGTTGCATTTCCTCTGTCACTTGATTTAGCAGATATGAGCATCTCTGTAAATCTGTCTTCTATTTCTGCTGTTGCTGGTCAGAACGCCCCCTGGTCGATTCTCGCACCCTAGACACGCCCCCTGCACTGTGATTGGCTGGCTGACATTTTATTCAGCCTGTTGGGATACGCCCCTAGACAGGAAAAACCCCGGCCATGCCCTCTGCGCTGTGATTGGCTGCCTGCACACTCTGTGTTTACTCCCCTCTGAGCTGATAAAATCGATAGTGAAACCAAGGTCTTCTGGCTCTATGTACATTTCCCAGCTTTATGGTCAATGTTCTGGGCAATTACTGGCTGTTTAAGGGGCTTTTGCCAAGAGCAGGGGCGTTGCTAGGGTCCTAAAACATCCGGGGCTCGGGCCCTTTGTGTTTTTCCCGCCTCATTGTGAACTGCGGATGTTTTTTTACAGAGAAAAACCTTCTGTTCCTGTCACTAATTTTCTGCACACCCCACACAGATCCCGTCCATCTCCTCAGCAGTCATGTACATTAAAATCCCCAATTGACAAATTTACTTTTTCAAAACTTCTCACCTTCATATGACAATACCCCTAAACAGTCACCAATAATCCACGATACATTGAGCAAATCAAACCAGACAAGTGATTGTGACTAAAAACACTCCTACAAAACCAAGACCCAAAACTATTACTACTTAAGGCTCAAATAATCCGGCCCGACGTCTTGAACAGCTGAGGAAGAGGGAGGCCAGTCTAACCTCACATGCGACGGCCCTGGCTGAATACGTCAAAGCCGCACGAATACCGCGAGGCCTCCGCAGTAATCTGCAACCAAATTCTGCTACCAGAAGATGGCAAAATAAAGAGAGATGGTTTGCTATCAGCATTTTAAAACTCGATGGAGTTAATGTAATTTTATCTTTACAACACATACAGTGGCAATTAAAAAAGATACAAGATGATATCATAACAGTAGACATGGAAATCAAGAGGAACTGTCACTGGATGAATTAAACCGCTTTTAAAAATGAGCTCAAAGAAAACATCGATAAACTTAAAGGTACACTATTGCAAAATAAACTGAAAAAGTTTGAAAGGGATACACGGGACTACGCAGCCAATAGAGTATATACATGGGCGGAGGAAAGGCGAAACTATAGAGGAACATTAAAAACCCCAAAAAAGACGCAACTATTGGAGTTCAGCGTCCTCGGTACAGACGGATCCTGGGGTCCCAGGATGGAAATATGCGGAGGAATGATGGACAGATTATGCAGACCAAGCAAAAGAATTTTTTGGACGAACTAACAACAGGGAGAGAGAAAAAAATTCCTCAAAACCATGGAGACCAAGCTCAAGGGAGCAATTCAGAAAAAAGGCACAAGGATCAGGAAGAAATCTACCAGTATTAGCAGTGACCTTTCTTCTAAGGAACTGACCCCTATACAACAAAATGTGATTGATAAGGGGTTAAATTTTGTTCCTAACCAGGATAATGGGCTGTTTTATTTCAATGTGGACTTTTATAAATTTTGCCGTAATATACGTCTAAAAATGCATTTTCCACAATAAATACAGAACAAGGAACCCGGCTAAATATAGATAGAAAAATGTCCAAAAAGGGAAGATCTCATAGCCAGTTCGATCCCCTCATTAGAGTCCATCACTTGAGGTATTCCAGCAAATGGTAGTAAGAGAGGTCACTGAGCAGTGGAAAAAACCGGGTGTAAAAAACAAAAAAAATTAAATTTAATAAACAAGAGAGTCGCCTTAAAAAAAAATTTAAAGATGCCCAAATTATCATCTTTAAAAGGCGGATAAGGGGGGTGCCTGGTGGTGATGGACGTGGGCCATATTACTGAGGCCTCACCCAGTTACGGTACGCAAGTGTATACGAACTAAAAAACAAAACCCCGCCCCCAAGACTAACCATACCTACAAACCCTAACAAGAAGCAGTGGAAAAAAAAACTTTTAAACTGAACAAATTAGAAAAACCCTTTACTAAAAGAACCCTCGTACCCCCATTCTGTATATGGTTCCAAAAATTCATAAATCGAGGGAAAAAACCCCCGGACGTCCCATGTGCGGGGTGGATCTATGTTGAACCATTAGCGCATACGGGGATCATATCTAACCTGCGGTTAAAAAGGGGAAAAATACATCCTTCAAGTTTCGGCCAATTTTTTAGGGTTTCTAAAAGATATTGATTGTACGGGTGACATGGGTATGCACACGGATATAAAAACACTCTTTCCAGCATTCCCACAGAGGAAGGTTCAAGTGTTAGAGAAAAACCCTTTTTAAGTCCTAGCATAACAAAACGGAATTTGGTTTTTTGCTGAGTTGTTGGATATCATACTCACAAAAAAAATTCTTTTGCTTTGGTGATCAAATGTACCACAGACAGGGGACCCCGATGGGGTCCCTGTTGCCCAGTACGCCAACGTGTTATGAGACATTTTTAAAAAGGGAAAGGGTTTCCAATCAATTTTTAAAAACAACATTGTGGGGGAGGTTTTAGTACGTGGACGATATCTTCCCGTGTGGGCAGGTTCAGAAACCCCGGCTGGAGGAGTTCGTCATGTATTTGAACCCGTCCATCCCTTTTCCAATTTTCCCTTACTAGGTCCAATCAGTGGCCTATTTGAGATGGGTGAGAAAAAAGGGTGCCAAACTGCATACATCTTTGTTTCTAAGCCACTGACGCAACAATATTTTGCTAAAACTAGCCGCACGCTCCTATACTTTTAAAGGGAATAGCGAGGCACAATTAAACAGGGAGTCGTATTGTCTGATGATGTAGTATTAACCAAAAATGGAGACCTCATCCAAAAATTTGTGGGAAAAGAGGGTATGAAAAAAGGGTCAGACAGATGGTGCCAAGTTTCCCGCTAAAGGGAGTGTTTAGCCCATTTTTTTTGAAAAAGTTTAAATCGGCAAGGTTTTTTTGGTGATGAATTTCAGATCATGCGATAATTAAGGTTAAAATCTGAGCATCACTATTAAGTCGCGCCTTTTTTTGGCCTTCCTGTAATTTTGGCGGCCAGCCAAATCAATTTCAGAATAGAGCGGGTGACAGTGTGTGCAACGTCTCTGGGGTTTTTATGGTTGCGATTGGCTGGGAAAAACACATGACCCCGTTTTACATAGAAAAAGCGTTCCTGTTTCACCTCAGGTCTCTCAGCGTCTCATAGGGAAAGGGCCTGCGCTCTGTCTGTGGCCAAACCCCGC